>JAGVSQ010001610.1:0-28259 GCA_022683975.1 Rhyacophila evoluta | reverse complement strand
CCCACATATAATGTAGCCTGAAGATGCCGAAAGGCGAAACCCGGGTCGCTAACATCGATGGAAGTTTACCAGTTTTAAATAATTTAGAAATTAGAATATATATTAATCAAAAACATAATACAGTAAAAGTATCTTATATTGAACAGATAATAGAGCTTAAAAACAAAGTTATAGTGATACTAAAGATACTTCATTTTAAACTGTAATTACTTACTGTAAATAGACATGTGCTTAAAACAATATTTCAAATAACGTACAATTATTCATTATTACAGTTCTCTAGACAAACTTTCTCAGCTGTCAGTTTATGCTATCCGTGTCATAACAGCTCGTTTCTATTCGTGCAATTATTGCAAACATTCCGATGAGCTGTAACCGGGGTCGAGAGTTACTAACCGTGCCACGAGGGCTCGCGAACTCTAGACAACCGGGGCAAACAGAGGACGAACTCACGCGATCAATATTACTACTGCCATACTCAACATACACGTATCTTAATGATACATTTGAATTATACACTATTCTAGATTGTTATTTAAAGCAAAAAATGAAACATTCATTGAATGTTCATTGAACATTTTCAAGATAATATTGTATACCGGTTAATTCACAATTATAACCTTACCTTAACTACCAAAATAAATGAGCATATTTATTCATTTAATGATGCTAATAATGTTGTCTCCCCGGTTGGCGTAGTTGATAGCGTGCGCGCCTAGAAATATGGGGAATGCGGGCTCAATTCCTTTTCTGTCAGATTTTAAAAATCTAAAAATGCAGAACTGGGTGCTTATTGGGTTGAGCAATTGTCTAACAAACGATTCTCGTTAAAAATAATCTGTCAAGGCGTTTTCACATTGTGAAGAATCATATACTCCACTTTCGGAGTGGATATCCTCACACTGTGTGTAGATCCATATGGTCCACTTCAGGAGCGAAAATGGTAAAAAAAAAAAATTAATATATATTGAATATACGACTGGGGTACTTATTGAATTATTTGTTTTAAGCACAATAAGCTCCAAAAGTGGAGTACATGGATCTCTAGAATATAAAATAAATCACTCTAGAACTATAGTATATCGTCATCAATGCAAAAATATCTCCTATATGTCAAAATGTTAATTGCACAGGACGAACTAAAAACAGGTATTTTATAGCTAACGGACTATTTTTTTTTAATTTCGTAGTTTTAAATACAAGAATATATCATATCGACCGTGTAAAGGGAAAAGGACGTAACCCACATATAACAAATTGTACAGAAGGCACAAAAAACTTTTATTTAATGATTTCGAACCAAAGTAAAAACATTACATAGGCACAAACTTAAAGTACATGACGACTAAAACTGGTATTTTATTTAATCAATATGATATTATTTAAAAAGTTATTTAAGAAAAACAATAAAATGATTAAGTGGAAGCCTTTTTTCCTGGTCACAAATTATACAAGACATTATTTTCTCAATCTTAAAAGATAAATTTATACACAAATACGGCATTTTCAGCTCACGTCATTTTGATAAAGCGTGTATTAAGACATAAACATTCTAACTATCGAATAAAAGTTATTTTGAAAAATTGACGGTCGCGTATTTTTTCCTTTTCACAGTCGATGTCATAGTATGTTCACAAATAATATCCTTGCCGCATGCAGTACATTACAGATAATGTATTATATCTCCTACGTAGATCTCTAATAAATCAAAAGTTTTTCAAGATGACATTTTGTATTCGACTACATTAAAGACGAAGAAATATATTTATTAAATAACAGTTTTTATAATCGTTAGAATGGTTTCTCTAACTCTAAGCAATGTCATAGTTAACGCATTCTCATAACATTTTCTCCAATATGCGTATCCTGATTTTAAAAACTTATAACATATCTTTTACACTAAGAACTATACAAGAATTTTACACCTTTGGTCTTAAAATAAATCCTAAATCTGTAAGCTTCGAAGCTGCAATCTCCAGCCACAAAACACTCGAATCATTTGTCCTATTGAATAACTAAAATGAACAGATCCATTTAATCCATATTTGGAGTGGACATGACTAAAAAAATCATAGATAATTGAGCGATATTTTTAATCCGATACACGAATCATACGTAATAAGGTAAAAGTTCAAAGTGGGGCGTTGCTAGACATCAAAGCTGCCCATCTAAGTGAATAAATAGCCACTGTTAATAGACTGAACTGGCGATCGATATTCCAAAGTCATGGGTGTTAAAATATTTATAAATGGTGACTCGCAAAGTTTGCCCTAATGACATCGAAATCTAAGAAAGCTCGATTGTGCTTTTAAAAAGCTCTTGCGGTTACTTGAGTTTATTCAATTATAATAAATTAATAAAATATCATCAATCAGCTTTGGACAACAAAATATTTTATATTTTTTTTCTCTAAATAGATGATTTCTTTATATAGTTTCTTGATCGAATAAATCAATACGTTTAACTTCAGCACCCATAAATGCGTGGCAACCTAAGTCTTGGTTAATTTATATTTACATCGAATAAAACAGATCACTTCTCGATATCGAAGAGCTTTAAGACACGCCTGACACAGACCGGGTGTGAGGACGGGGCAGGTGGATGGAGGGGCACATTTAGTAGTTAGGTTAGGTTAGATTTAAAAAATGCAAAATTTTACAGCGAGTCAGAATGTCTCTCCTTAATGAAGTTATATATTAACAGGGATAAGACAGTTAGAATGTAAATCATGCACACGCAGACCATGGTCATGGGAAGCTACTCCTGCGACACTTTTAAGAGCGCCTCGCGTTCGTTACGCCCCAGTATACGCCTGCATGATATGTGTAATATGTAGAGAGGAGTAAAAAGGAAAACTTTGTTGGTTATTTTAGTTATTTAGGTGAATAGGAATCATACGAAATCTAGCGCAATCCAACTAAGATCTAGGACATCTAGTGCACGCGCTTCACGTTTGTGATATCGCAGTATACGCACGTATAAAGGGGGTAAACAAATGGTGGCTGATGAAGGGAAAACTAAGTATTGCTTGTGTTTTATCATAGCTGCTCGACTATAGATTGTATAGATCTCTACAATATAAGGACTCAACTTAAGAGTAATTTTAGGACGATTTAGCTTTACGCTCGTAACGTTTATGTACACCAAAATAATAGGTATCTAGGCGTACCAGGAAATAGAATAGATTGATAAGATAAAATATTTGAATATCGTTTGTTTTGTTTTTTATTGATATTTAGCTTTTAAATTATGACATAACCGAATATATATAAAAAAGCGTCAGTTGACAGAATGACAAGTCAAAGTTCGCATAGGCCTGTGTCATAAACATCCTAACACAAACGTAGGTATTTAGGTCAGGCATATAATACAATACAAATCAGTTTTTGATATTTGGTTAACCCTTTCTCGGATGGTCGTTTTCGGCAGCTTTCGTCAACTTTTCTGAAATATTCTATTAAGTTCCGATGCCTCGTGCCCCATCAGTAATAATAAATATTGTTGCGTGCTTTCGAAAGCGAGGCATCTATCTACGCATGCGTAGATATCAGTGGTGGAGTTATATATTTCATTAATAATCTTCAGTACAGTTCATAGACGTATCATAAAAATGGTTTATACTATACGTTGTTTCACAACGTCAATATGTCCATGTCTCCTCTTTAAGTGGATATATTGATAAGACGATAGCTTAAAAATTGGTTGATGGCCAATTGTTTAAATTATTAAGCATCCAATCCTGCGTATTTGGATATAAAATATCGGTTCCATAACAACTGCACACATGACAAGTGCTCACATGACATAGATTTTTATTTCAATGATACATACCTATACTATAATTTCGTAAATTAACCATAAAATGTCTTAATATTAATTCCTGTGTTAGTGTGAGCATTTTAATGTGTGCGTAGATGTCACGTGAGCACTTATCATGTGTGCAGTTGTCTGGTTACCAAAATATTATGGACCTGTGGGATAAAGATCCCTCAACCTTTGGTTGTAAAGTACATACACCAATCTCTTAATCATATTATTTGCAGAAAAATAGTGAGAAAAAATCTACATAGCCATACAATCTTATTTCTTTGTTTAGCCCATATTCCAAATGTCTTTTCCGCTAAATAAATAGTATCTAAAGCGAATTGCATTGCTTTCAAAAAGTTTGCGGCGTCATATGGCGAGTGTGATGATCTCGTTACATAATTGTTTAACTAAATAATTCTCCATTTCGCATTCTAATTATTTTTTAACTCAACAACCTTTTCCAATTCTTAGATAATTTATATTTACTCCCGGAACATTCTTGTCGAATAAATTAGATTGCTTCTCGATACTAGAGCTGCGCGGTATCCTTTATTAATTCCAGGTGTAAGGACGGAGCGGGTGGATTTAGTATTATCTAACGCATTTTTCAGTTGTTTATATTGAACATATGAGTAAGCCTACGCTGTCAATTATAGATGTTATATATAATACGTTTTTGTATTTACAGCAACTTTATTACATTGCAATGTTATTACAAGAACAAAAAATCTTGAAATAAGCTTGAAAAGTTTACTTGTTTTCAATAAAATCAGTATTTACTTGGTGATGATACATGATTTTTTTTTTGAAATGTTTTTGACGTCAAACAAATATGTTTCATATTTAATAAGTTTCTTCTAAATATCATTCAGTGTAAGAATAAATACGAAATATTTCCTTATTATTGTGAGAGTATAAAACTCAATGCGAAAATCAGAAACATGTTTAAGATGAAAGACATTTATTGTTGTACTACAAATCCCTACCAAGGCTGTGTGTTCATATTGGATGTTAAATCTTTTTTAATCTTAGTAATCATAGAAAATTAAAAATAATGTGCTCTATAATTCAAACAAACAACATACTGTACTATATCAACTAAAAATATACAGTTGATTAATACTGAGCAATTCAAAAATATTTTAAAAACTTAAACGTCTTTTCGATGAGATTATTGAGACGTACTGTACGTAGAAAAAAATGTGTTGATGTTTTTAAATAAATATACACACCACTAAAACAAATTATTATTGATTTAAGGCAAGAATTATATCAATGCTTACGCACGGTGTAACCAAACTTTCACGAAATTCTTCATGTTTAATGGACCAGAAGAAAAACGATGTGTAGAAAAATTACGACTTGAATGAATTCATTGTATTATACTTACAAAACTTTCCATGAAGTTGGCCAAACCGACGAAATGTGTTTTAAGCTTTTAACCAAAGCTTGTCGAAGCAAAAAGCTCTCAACTTTTATTATGCAATTTAAAAATATATTAATATAAAGTTGCATCATCGGCACTACACTGGTCTTTCGTAATCAATTCGCGTTTAAAATGTATTCAGAGCAGTTCGTGCAAGGTATGAGAATTCCCTTTACGCATAGTGAAAATACTAGAAAAAGGAATCAAAGAGTTTAAAGACATTATAGGCACTACGCAGTTGTTATCTTATACATGTTATATGTGATTTTTGTCAATTGCCTTTATACTAATATTCTCATAAAAAGTATATTATACTTAAATTAAGCTTTTGTTGTAGATACATATTTCAACCATATCCTCTTCGAAATCGAGCTTATGGATCTCAACGGTGTAAAGGTGGCCACTTTATAATTGATTATATGTATTTTCGAATTAATCGGACTTACTTTAACCCATAAAGAAGTATGAACGTAGTATTACATCCAACGCTATGTGTGTCAAAATGAGTACAGACATATTTCTGCGTCCAACAGTATGCCACGAAATTGCTATTTCTTGTTAAAATGGAGATTGTTTCAATCACTATCGAATACTTATATTTATATTATATATAAAATGAAGTGCACTACAAAACAAAACCACTATTGAAAGGATTAATAAGTTTTTTTCCCATGGAAAATTGGTTGTTAAACATTTGCCCTACTCATTAGGCATTTAGTCTTGCATATTTTGATCATTAAAAACTTTAAGCTGTAAGATGTGAATTTGCCTCTTGGCCACAGGAGAAATATAAGATTGTTAAGTAATTATAACACGAGAAACAGACTTATAAACAAACAAGCAGCTTTAGTTATATAATATTCAACTATGGATTTCATATGCATACGTCGAAGTTGACATACAATTATAATTTTAGTTTATACTCATGTTCTGTCCATATATCCATATCACGAACGTAAATGAGAAGACATGAAATCAAATGGGTATGCCTTGTATCATTTAGATTCAGCATTTCGTTTATAACATTTTAATACTAATTTAATTCTACTCTAGTAAATATACTACATTTAAGCTAGTGGCATATAATGATGATTTAATAGTAGTCTTTAATAGCGTATTTTTCATATGCATGTCCACAATGCGAAAACAATTCGTTTTTCACAATTAGTAGTCAGTAAATTGTTCATGGCATTAAATATCGAATAATTTTTTTTTTGAAATCTTAATGTCACTTCTGGGTTTGAAACCACAGTTTTCAACACTGCAGGGCTGTTAATCACCGACTACCAAGACAAAACAGGATAAAAAATAATATATTTTTGTGGTTATTGATTCTTAGTTCAATACCCCTGGCAAGTTTTTCAAAGACACGAAAAAGTCTTCGAGTTCTTTTACAGGAAATTTAAAATTCTCAGGACAGAGCGTCCTCAATTTTCATTCAATAGAGATAGTATAATTTTTCTTACATAAAAAGGGGGTAAATTTATTTTCTCGATAGATATGACTGCAACAATATGATTACTAGAGCTATTTTATTTGTACATGTGATATTATTTCATGCTATAGGATAATTATGTATTAGATATTTTCTATGCATTAGATTTTTAAACATAAGAAAATTTTATTTTCTTAAAAATAATGTGATATTTTGAAGTGAGCGAGAATGTCTCAAGCCAACATGGCTTCGTTACTTGATTTCCCCTCCACCACTGACCACGTTTCCACACTTGTTATGCGGGCGTTTACCGTGGCGTAACGAACGTGAGGTGGCATTGAATGTTTCAGATAAACTTTTAAAAACCTTGATTGGCTTGCAATAGAGCGTGCATGATTCCTATCGTAATCAACTAAGCTCTGTTAATATCTGGCCTTTTTGAAAAAAAACCTTCTTGCTTGGCGTAATATTAATTAATAATAATAAATAATAATTTTTCATAGAAACCAAGTTGCAATGGGCGACCGGTCCGATAAATGGTCGAACCGATTTAAAAATTTCTTCTCTTTCAACTGACGTAAGGTGACACTTCCATAGAATGTGACTGGAACCCTGCAATTTGCCACATAATCAATTAGGATATTCGATAAGACCAAGCTGACAGAGCTTGGAGCTTAAACCACTGTGACCACCTAAGAGCTGGGAAGTCCTATGGCTTGGAGTCAATTTTCTTATCTCCATCAGACACTTTATGTTCGTAAAGAACAGATATATTCGTTACTTGGTATAGTAATTACTCACACTCTAGTGCACGCAAAGTTGTACTTGAGAACCTTTGGCACTTTACGTACGTTTCGCCTGCTTAACGGAATGTTGAGACATATCGTGTATTGAATATACTTTCATAATTGTACATAATTTTTTTTTAATATTTTGTTTATGATCTCAAGCATTATGGAATTGTAAAACCTTTTATTTAACTTGAAAATGTTAATCAATATTAATAATAAATTTAACAGTTCAACGGTAAATTATGTTGAAGTGCCATAAAAATAAAGTGATATTTTATTAAATAAAAGGCGGAAGTCATTAATTTCGTTTTATTTTATATGCCGTAAACGTTTATATTTGTTGAGTTTCACGACACAATTTGTTATAAACGGTACATTCAGCGTAATAAAAGTGTAACCACGAGTTATCTATACAACCCGATTTGTATATATACTATGATATGAGCCTTGGTGGCAAAGTTTGTAGGAGCGCTCACTCGTGAATCGTTTAGTAGTGTGTGCCACGGGTTCAAGTCGCATACCTTCATTAAAAATGTAAGTGTAGAACAGGATGCGCAATGCACAACTATAGCCAAAACAAGATATATGTTAACATCGTGAAAATCCATGCTCTTCACATGCTTGGACCAAATATTGCTACACTTTTTAAGGATACATACCACTATTTCAAATTATCATATAGAATGTGTTATAACACGTTTTATTTTAATCAAAAATTATTAATAAGAACTATAATTTTGGACTGGATACCCATTGGTTTAAGCAATTGTCTGACAAACGATTCTCGTGAACAATAATTTATCAAGACCTATTCACATCGCGCTGATCCATATACTCCACTTTCAGAGAGGATGTCTTTCAAATAACAAACTTTAAACATTTTGTTTTCACATTTTTACTTAATAAATATTACACGTGTTTTGTTTACTTCAACGAATCGATCCTGACTTTCTCCATTTCATTTAACATATTAAATATAAGCATAATTTTGTATGATATTATATATTTGATTGCTATAAATTTCCGTGTGAGCTTCGGAGTCAGAGATGGCGCGTTAGATTCCCACAACCGCTAGATTTTAAAAATACAAAGACGCACGACTGAATGCCCAATGGCTGACAATCAATTCTCGTGGAAAAAATAATGTCAATATTAGTATTCGTAGTGCAGAGGCTTAAATATTTTCTCTTTTTCGGGATTGGACATCTTCACATGGTGTAGGTCCAAATACTTCACTTTCGGAGTGATAGTAAAATGATAAAACATATTTTTAGCCGTTCACGAAAATTATGTCTATTTGTCACAACTGTGTGAAATTTTGGCAAATTAGCAAGATATTAAAAAGCTACAGTCGGGGCTTGATTATATACACTAGCAATTCACAACCGATGTCCATATGGCCATCCAAGCATTTCAGGAGAGGCATAACCCGTGCACACATTACACGAGCTAAATAAACACGAGAAACCACATTTTCGAGAAGTAACTTAGGCAATACTATTATGCGAGAGCTAAAAAAATAAAGAAGGCTGCGGGCATGATAGATGTCGTGGCGAGAGAGCAACGGCGACAAAACGACGTAAGCAGAGAGGAACTTATTGTGACGACAGCATGTTGTCGCGTTCCCGAACTTCCTCACTGACCCACTCACCTATTTAACTGTTTCGCATCTCTTTTACCGTCGCTTTGCCGCGGTCACTTTGTTATTATCCCCACGGCCTAAGCACCAATATATTACGTAGAAAAAAATCGCAAAAGAAGGCCACAGCCCAAAAAAGGTTGAGAGCCGCTACGATATACCACAATTACATTGTTATTTAAACATTTCTATAAGTAATACAGTTATTTTCATGCGTCCGTTTATATTTTCCAGAAGATTTTCCAAGTGATACTTTCCTGTGTAATCTTTCCACTGACCGACTTGTCAGGAAGGCGACTTATTCTTATATGTCGGCATGGTATTGAAAATCGATAAATGAACGAAAGAGACGTCGACAAGAATAGAACGAAGTGGCACGATTTGTTACCTATTCATTTTTTTGTTCACATACAAATTCGCATTTGTTTTTTATCATGTTATCGCTTTAGCACTTATCACGGTATTGTTAAATATGATAGTAACTAGACTTAAATGTCAAAGTCAACTTAGTTAACTAACCACTGTCATTTTTTAAACTATTTCATACTTCAGTATCGTATACTACAGCTTATTCTACAATACAGCAGTACTTTTTAAGCCAAGGTTGGTGAATAGTTTATTACCATATATTATTTTACTTCTAAGAATGTACCGATTACATGGTCTTTTTATACCACGTTCACTTCCAAAGTAAAGCATTTGGATCTACATATGGTGAAGATATCCACTACAAAAGTGGAGTATATGTATCTCCGTAACGTGAAGACGTCCTGACACATTATTTTTTATGAGAATCGTTTGTCAGATAATTGTTAAATCCAATTGGCATTAATTCTTCATACACTCATAATAAAAACTTCTATGATTTCAATTATGCCATTACGAAAGTATTGATCAATATCAACAGAAATAATTATTTTGCATTAAATCTAGGACCGGCATGTACGTGTATGTATGTATCAAACGGCGTTGGTATGTGTATAGCGGCATCATCTATCACTTGTATTAATGATGTTATTACGACTCAGAGGAGAAGAGAGGGAGTGTTCAAAGCGATTGGATCAGTCAGTACAGGATATCCACCTAAACATGTCGTCACCTTTATTCGGCTTTTATTAGTGTATTTCTCGCATTTATTTAATATAATTACATTAATTGATCTAGCAGATTGGTCATAATTTGAATTTAAAACATACATTTGTTATTAGAGACTGGAACAATGAAGCAAGAGTTAAAAAGCTAAAACTCCTGTCAGGCAGTTGAATATATAAGGTTTATTAATTTACTGAAGAAATAGTTTATAAAACTTTCACCACTAAACTTTATGTTTCAGACTTCACAATAATTTTCATTAAGCAGGATAGTTTTCATTCCATAACATGTTAACTAATTCGTATGTTAATTAAAACCATTGTTGTTTAAGCATAAAATATAATATACATTTTAAATAAACGACTTTATTTTTAAATAGATCCAGATAACACAAACGGTATTTCAGTAAGACTTGATATGCTTTCGTCGTCTCAAATGATTCCTCTGAGAAATTTAAAAAATCTATGAATAAAGCTAACCTAACCTAATCTAACCGAACCTTACTTACTCTTGAGGGATGTGTCAATTTTTCTTTTACCATCAGTCTCGCTTAAAGACACCCAATATATTATGCCATAATAACACCATTGGGTTGAGTAATTTTCTGACAAACAATTCTCATAAAAAATAATCTGTCAAGTCGTCTTTACATTGCGGAGATCCATATACTCCTCTTTCGGAGTGGATATCTTCACAATGTGTAGATCCATATGTTCCACGTTAGGAGCGAACATGGTATATACAAAAAATAACACATAGTATTAGCTTTGCTGATAACAATGATATTTTAACTTACAAAGCTACTACCAAAAACATACTTATTTTTGCATTGACGTTAATAGAGGTATGTTTCCATACTAAACTTATTCTACCATGTCAAAATTACATGGAGAAGATAGATGCAGATTTACTTTTGGTAAAATAGCCGTATGGCATGTTTTCTATATTAACTATATCGTTATTCCATATAAAAATTACTTGAACTTAAAATATATCTTGAATTTAAAATTTTGGCATAATAAAATAAGTTTACATTAGAAATATATCCTTCAGATATAATCCGATTAATAAAAGTATCTATTTTTCACTTAAATTTTAAGCTTTGATTTTAAAATATAAACTTTAATAGAAATAAATAATCTGAATAAGCTTAAAAGTAAAAACATGTTAACAAATAAAAATCTATAAGTCTTGTGTTTAAAATTCTTTTTACCAAGCGTATGATGGTGGTTTTGATTATACATAATAGGAATGTATCAAGTTTCTGTTCAATAAGTAATTAATTTTCGTTAATATTTCAACAAAAGTATATACAACGAAGTTTAAACAAGACAATCAAATAAACATATGAAGATTTTCAAACATTTACATTTACTCTGCGTATGTTCGTCCTCGAAATAAAATTTTAATGTCTACTTAAATTGATGAGAAAGAAATCTGAAAAAGCTCATATCCTATTCTTCTTTGTTGTACATGAAAGTTTGAAAACCTTTTCTCGGAACAATAAAGAAAAATAAAACACTCTCAACCTTAAGTAAATAGGTACAATGAGAAAAAAGATTTCTTCTTAACGTAATAACAGAATTATGATGTTCTCTTTAAAATGAACCGAAAAATGTAATTTAGACCAAAAATGGATGCTTGAACGTCGGTAGAATGTAATGAATTCATATTGCTTCTTTTATTCAATTAACTACAAAAAGTTGTTTCTTAAGTAATGATATCCAGAGGCGGATTGAGGAATTTAAATGTTAAACAGAAAAACCAAGTTTAAAAGCTTAATTAAACTGGTAAGAGAGTGCTTTTTACTTTTCAAGTGTTTAATGTTTACATACCGAGACTAGTTTTCTGAGTTCAAATATCCTAACTGATATTTTATTTTTAAATCGAAAAACCAAATTTTAAGCTAACACTCAGGTCTTAAAAGTATTAAAAGTTATTTATATTTAAAATATTAATAGATATTCACGTATATATTATAAATCACTCGTTTTTTTATAATACACTTAATAAATACGGTACATTAGGATTATAAAGAAAAATTAATGGCTGGAAATCGCTTCAGCCGGCTTTGGAACAAATTGCATATTCAAGCCGCGTGGCTGTATAGGAAAAATATGGGCCTGAATGCACGATTGGCTAACAACCAAACCTCGTAGAAAAACAAAATCTATCAATAGAAGATATCATTCAGTTTGTAGAGCTTAAAATAGAACATTCATTAACAGTTTAGTGCTCTAGTGCACGTCAACCAAGGTATTGGAAAGCTGCTCCTGAGACACTTCTAACACTTATAAAGATAGATTCACGTTCGTTACGATATACGCCCGCATAACGAGTGTGGAGACGTGGCGGGAGGGGAAAGCAAGTTTTAAAATAAACATACCATCAAGTAAACTTTGAAATGAAAAAGAAGCTTGATTCTATCGTTTTACACATTCCATTTAAATATCGTTTCGGTAGCCGAGTGAGTAAGCGCGCTCATTTTATTACTGGAGGTCTTGATTTGTAAGCTCACCACTGTTAAATCTATATATGCCATAAGAATTGTTTCATGTAGTACCGAATGTCCAGTAAGTTGGACAAATAGCTGACAACGATTGTCCATGTAATAAAAAAACAATCTGTGATAAGTCTACATTTATTAGAGTTCGTATGCGTTGCATGTATAGTGAGTACGATTTAAAAAAATAGCTCTCGATGAACTTACTATAAAAAGTTTACATTATAATGTAGTGTTTTTTTTCATACGCATTAATCACAATTCAAAAGCTTAAAAAAGCTTTCGTTCATAAGTGTATTATGAATAAAAAATAGTATTTTCCAAATCATTAACATACATATCAGAAGCTCTGTGTGAAGGTAAACGAGTTTCTTTCCTAATGAGTGAAATATTTACACCTTCCTTTGTTGTTTTGTGACCTCTTTACCAAAACTTTCACCTGAATACTGCCCTCATAAGTAAAAATTCAGCTAATGGTAAAAGTTATATTTTGAGTAAAGAGAGTTTATCGTATTTTTTATTACTGCTTAATATGACTTAATTCATAGATAAAAAAACAGTAAGTCAACGTTAATAAGCAACAAGACAGCAAATGCGTATGACATATTACAGTTTTTCTTATGAATCGTGTTTTACTGTATTATTGCTTCGAAATACTTAATATTTAGCGACGGTAAAGAATATGTGATTAATTCTAAAACAATATGCCAAAATAAATGATAATCTATTTATTTTCTTATTAAATTATGTTAAGAGTTTAATCTATTATATTTTATCATACTTATTTTAGTTTGATTGTATGTATAAGTCTATGCAATAGATTTATTAAGAATCTCAAATGGAAATGGGTAGGCAAATAAACGACCTACTATTTAACGCCTATTTTATATCCTAGTTATGTAAAACAATTTTTTTTGTGCCACACTTTCCGAAATATTCAGCGTTTTCTTGTTGGTATTTGTTCCAAAATTGATTAATTAATGTTTTAGTATTGATTATTTTTTTTATCACGTGTTATGTCTAAATAAGAGATATTTCTAAATAGAAAATGGCAAGGTATATTGCACAACAAATCCATCGGTACTCAAGAGGTAGAAAATGCCTAAGATTCTAGCTCATAAGTAGGTAGATACACAAAAAAAATAATTATAAATGTCGAGGTTAGCGTAAGCGTCTCACATCCAGGAAATTTGGATTCAATTCACACATTTTCTGGAGTTTAAAAAATTCCAAAAGTGCAGGACTGGATAATCAATACATTGAGAAATTGTCAAAAAAAGTCTTTACATTGCAGAGATCCATATCGTCGTATTACTGGCAAAAGGCGTTAAAGCGAAAAAGTGACTTTTGAAATAATCGAGTGTAAGAGATTTTACGAAAATTTCTTGAAGTATAATCATTATACCTTGTGAAATTGTCGTAAAATCTATTTAACAGAGAGCCTCAAGCATTAAAACTCGATTATTTCAAAACTCACTTTTTCACTTTAACGTCTTTTGCCAGTAATACGACGATATACTCCATTATAGCATTATAGCATGATAAAAAAAAATATGAAATACCAATATTTCACTTTTGGCTTATATATTTATATGTCAAATAAATATAATACTTTGGCCAAAATGTAACTTAACATTGTTTAATTTGACTTATTTCTTATTACTTTATTTTTATTTTTGTTTCGTCTATGTACCAGTTATTTTATATTTAAGATTGTATATAGCTTTAAATTGTAAAGTCTTGTTTATTTTAGGTATCTTATTGAAATTTAAATATAATATGAAGAAGATGACGAAAGCTACTAGATTTTCCAGTGAGTATACTTAATATGGTCACATAAACCTCCAATATTAAAAAAAAAGCTAGCTTGTCCTTAAAACAATCAAACGAACCAACTCCTTCCAATATGTTAATGAAAGAGGGGCCTTATGGGGGTATGTAATTCATCCCCTGTGATGGACAATTTATTTTTACTGCCTAGAATAACGTCATAATATTGTATATTGATTTACCATAAAGAATATCAACTGTTGGATTAGAAATACACCATAGAAGCGAATAAAGTTACAGGGTTTTTACTTTGGAAAATTTAATGAAAACACTTCGTGCTTAGTTACCATTCAATACGAGAAAATTAATAATACAGAGAGAGAGTAAAAGAAAAATGTTCATTATAGTAAGGAAGTAGAATAAATTCTTTTTTTTTAATAAAGACCTTGTAATCTCTTGATTACTTTTTGAAACATTACACTAATCACGAAAGCTGGCATGTATATATTGTATGATATAATAAAAGCTTACGTTTGTTTGTTTATATCCAAAGAGCTTTGCCCCCAATTCATGATACTGGTCGATTTACATAGTTTTTACATTTATAGTATGTCTATTGTAGCTATATTTACGGTGAGTCTTATGTTCCAGGCTGAAAAGTTTTTCGTAAATTTTGCATTGTAGCACAAGTTATGTGTGATGTGGCATCTTTATGTTGAAACGACATGAGCTGTGAGTTCAGTTGATCCAATTCGGGCACAAGACAGTTTACCAAAATTTCATGATACGGTAACTGCGAAGAAACATGACCCAATAATGCCGCCGATTTGAGAGTTTTATTATTGTTGGTGAATCAATTGAGAATGTTCAGTGCCCCAGGAGTGATTGTTCTGTTACTTATTAACAGAAAGAAATGTTTATTAATAACACACAAGTCGAAATGTACGTCGTAGCTTTTGATGATTTTTTGCCAAAATTGAACAATTATTTAAATGAAATGCTTAAGTCGTTTCAAAGCAATATATGGTATATAATAAATTGCTGTCGACCACTCTAAACGGCTGTTAAATAAGAACTGACAAATGACCGCCAAATCGAAAATACGGCAAAAAAAATCGGCCTGGAACATAAAACGCACCATATATAAATTTCTTCAGCTTTATGACGCAATTTCATCAATATTGTGTTTTCTAATTATTTTATACTGTACAAATGTCAACGACGACATAATAAACAAAAACAATAGTCGAACGCATTTACTTACATAGACATTTTGTTCTTCTTAATTTATTTGTATGGGGTCGTATTCTTTGGAAGAGTGAATAACGTATTTAGAAAGAGACAAAAATCTCGACATATTTTTTATATGAAATTTTAAAATAAAAATTTTGTGAAAACGTGGATAACATTTTTTATAAAATACGAATTTACTATGTATATATTGTTATTAACTATATTATTATAATAACTATACTTTATATATTTTGTCTACCCGGTAACGTAGTTGGTAGCGTGCGCGCCTAGCAATCTGGGGAGTGCGGGTTCGATTCCCATCTGTCGGATTTTAACAGTCCGAAAAATGCAGAACTGGATGCCCAATGAGTAGATAATTTTTCTGAGAAACAACTCTCGTGAAAAATAATTTGTCCAGACGTCTTCACATTGCGGAAATCCATATACTCCTCTTTCGGGGTGGATATCTTCACACTGTGCAGATCCAGATGCTCCATGTTGAGAGCGAACATGGTATAATATATATATACCTCCACTATACTGTACACAAATCTCGAAAGATAATTTTTATATAAACTTAATAAATTCAAAAATTGTATTATTCATGACTTCATAACTATGGATAAATCTAGGTTAGATTCAATTTCATATCACGTCGGCTTCAAAAGTGGCGTATATCTACAGAATATAAAAACTAATCATCAAATATTGTTTTTTTGCAAGAACTGATTATCAGCCAAACACACAATCTATTAGACATCATTGCATCTTCAAACTTAAAAAAAAATACACACACACACACACAAAATGCAACTGTAAGATTTGATTCCGCCACCTCTAGCACCGGGGCAACGCGTAATAAGAACACTAGCGAGACCTTCGTTGAACAGTATATTGAAGACACTTCAATAATACAACGATCAAGTAAAAACAAAACTTTCAATATATAATTATTGACAAGAACTACCAATAACGGCTGTGGCATTTATAATCCATTATATGTTATATATTTATACCCGACAGAATATAAATGCCACATTAATGATATTAGAAATATATGATATATAGCTTTACAAAAATAATACTGAAATAAAAATGTTTGCGATTTAAGGTATATAACATTTGCATGTCTTATTTTTGCTCGTTTCTTCTATCATATAGCGAACAGTTTTGATTTGAATGTCTATCAAACTGCACGGTTTCATCCAAGCTCAATCTACAAACTCTTTACATCATCAATCAAAACATTTTTCAAGAAAGCTTTTTTCGAGAATTGACGTGGAGTAGTTTAAGTAAAACTTTTTTTTAATGAAACCAAACGATGGAGAAGCTTTTTATGAATATTTTTTCAACGATGACAGTAACTTCATAGTTTATTTGAAAAAAAGCTTTAACTGATAGAAATATTACCATTAATAATCGTGAATTTGAAATTCGTTTTTGGGCACCCGTTTTAAATAGTGGACCCGTATGATTTACATGATAAAAATATATTACATTTGAACACAATAACGATTTCATACTTGAAGAGTGAATCAATTAAATGCTTAAAAATTCTTCGATCAGAAGTGAACATAAAGAAGATAAAGAAGCATTTACAGTGATTTATTATTTGTTTGGTCTTTCCGGTGAGATGGTAGCGTGCGCGCCTAGCGATCCGGGTAATGCGGGTTCGATTCACGCATCTGTTGGATTTAAAAAAAATCTAAAAATGTAGGACTAGATGCTCATTGGGTTAAAAAATTGTCTGACAAACAATTCTCGTTGAAAATAATCTGTCAAGACGTCTTCACAATGCGGAGATTTATATACTCCACCTTTTGAGTAGATATCTTCACACTGTGTAGATCCATATGCCCCACTTTGAGAATGAATACGGTATAAGAAGAAGATTTATTAACTTAATTTATGTAAATATTTTGAAAGAAATACTGTTTATAAAAATATTTAGGTATCAAAATAGATAAAAATATTTTACTATAGAAATAGCTATCGACAAACCCAACATCTTTATATACCTAATCGTTGTTATAAATTAATATTATGTTTCAATTGCTGTTAATTGAGTTACCTTTAGTATAAATATACCTACAAAAACATTGTCAACAAACAAACCGAGCTTTTTTCCGTGGCTTAAGTTCCGTATTTTTATAAAATGCACGATTAAATAGCCAATAGATTAAACGAGTACGTAACGATCGATGCGTGGTAACATTCCTACTATGAAGACCCATATACCTACTTTACATTCAAAGTAGACACTTAAAAAAATACTTGTATTGGTCAACTTTCAGTATACACCAGGTGTGTTATGAAAGATGAAGAGACTTTTTTGCACTGCCGAGATATCCGGCTTAATACAATAAAAGGTATTTTCTAAGTCTACATAATTATTTATGTTAGTTTGCCGTTATACCTGATTAGTATCGTCACGTAGCCTTAAATTAACTTATTCCTGAAAATTTCACGTTAATTATATTGTTATAAATTTTATAGAGCTTTTGCTGTAACTTTTATAACATAATTACAAAAGCAGGTGTTATTTAATAAGCAGTACACTTGCATTTTTATTTAAACTATCTATTGTGTATTTATTAATTGCTTGTTTACTAAATAATTGACTAAAATGTGAATAAATTTTCTATCAAGTGTCCTAACAGTTTACGATAAATACATTATTCCGCTCATAATTCTAATTAAAACCTACCTTAAAAAGCAATACTTATAATTAAACATTTTATTAATACAGTAACATAATAATAGCTCGTGTGGTATTATCCTAATTATGTTGCCGAATGCAAAATATATACGCCCTAAATCATCAGCAGTGTTTTGTGAATAGCCTAATAAAAGCTACTAGAGTGAAGAGCTTTTATTTTGAAAAAAAAACGATCACAGTTTATATTATTTATACTCATGTTGACATTGGAAATTGCAGTCAAAGGCATACTCTCGTGGCACAAATTTAGAGTACATGTTAATTTTAATTTTTATATATTTCCGCATTTAAATATGCACTTTAACAAAATGTTTATTATTGTGAATGAAATTTCCAGTATCATAATGACCTTAAAAAAATATTTGTAGATAAAGCATTGGTTTTGATTTCAGATTACAAAATACTTATAAATGTGTATAAATTTTAATACAAATAAACTTTAATTCTAATTAATGATTTATTGGCACAGTTTGACTTGTAATTTATGAAAATAAGCACTTAATACATTGAGTATTTAATTTTTAATATCGAGGAATTTATTATAACGTGGTTCGGTATGCAATACAAATAATTTTTAACAACATTAAATTAGTAAAATATACCTCAAATGTAAGTATCAACAATTTTTCATACAAAACTGTATCATTTACTTGATTATTGTGCAACGTTATAGCTCACCATGACTGGCTCGATTTGTCGCAAAATTCGGAAAATAACGAAAAAAAAATAAGGCCTGACCTGGTCACTAAATATATTGACCTTAAACCCACAAATATTTTGTTTTATAGGCAATGGAATGCAAGTTAGTACATTCATAGTCTTCGTTTATGATGGCATTAGAATAATGCTCCATAGACAATATCGAAAGAAAAAATGCAGATTAATGTAAAATTATTAAAAACGAGCCTAAATATGCACAATGTCATTTACTATCTAAATGTATTTGATGTATTTTATTGGTTATATTTTTTTCCAGAATAAAACATCACATTATTTTTTTATAGATTAATATGTAGTGCAAAAAACTGTAAAACTGCTTTTTAAAACGAGCTTTTAAAATGAAAAACGTCTCAATTTAGTATTAAACTATTTTCTTTTGTTATTAAATTCACTGTAATGTTATGGTGAAAGTAGAAAAAAGCTCGAGCGTAACCAATGCTTTAAAACTCGTTAAGATATTTACTAATGCGTATATAAAAAATATTGTTTATTTATTATTCACTTACCTGACAGAATCACTGAACAAACAAATGCAATACAAATGTATTGCGTTTTTTTACGTTGAGTTGGTATCTATTTAGCAGGCTGTGAACTCACAATATAGGGTTGTTTTTTTAAGGGTGATGTATTAACGTGAACGTGGTAGCGCCTGTGCGCAGGCAATATGACTGGCGCGACAGCTTTGCCGGCCGCCGGTTTAAGGCGCTCCCGATTTTTCGCGCAGGGCGGTGCGCTGGAAAATTGTTTTCAATTACCATTCATTATTATGTTTCGATTGTACGTGCAATCCACTTGACGTATCATATCTAAACGAACGCCTAATTATAACCATCAATGGTCCTTCTCTATTATCAATGACTATTCAACGATAAATAAATATTAATGCGATTTACTTTTTTGACCCTTTGAGTTTGAGTTATTTTTTTTTAAACACTACAATCATTCACTGGTATCAATTCAACTAGTATCATAAAATCAACCAAATCGGATATGCCGATTTGAAATGCTCTTCTATTACCAAACAATGAACAAAATAAACTGAAAAATGATTCCAAATTGGTAATAATGTGTGTAAAATTAACACATGTGGGAACACTTGAGAACAAATTTGAACTCATAGGACTGATTTATGTGGAGTATTATGTATTTCGACGAATATCAATACAAATAATCGTTCGTATCTTTACAAAACATAATAATTATCGAAAGAGTGTAAGGAATTTTTTTCACTAATAGAGTCAACCATTTTTCTCATTTTTTTTCGAAATGTTTATGTATTTTTTTTGAGTTTAAAAATAAATGATATAGTTGTAAACAATTTCCGCTAATTGGCATCATTGAGAGGTCTATCTAGTATTTATATTAAAAGATTTTTTTCATATTTTATTTAAAAATAAAAGAATTGCTTCGAAATTAATGCGACAAGGCGCACGGACGCAAATATACGGCCATACTCCTCAAAGAGTTAACGAACATTACCTTATTTTTAAATTGTTTATAATTAATAAACATTGTGACATAATTCGTCTACTTTTGTACTATATTAAATAACGGATTTCAGTGATCATGGCCACCATTAAAAATGATGAGTATACCTCAAACATTATTTCATTTTTATTACTTGTATTATATTCCGCAACACAGTTTCCATATTGTATCTCTGTCACAACGTTAAATTTAAAAAAGATAAATTAAAACTCACCCAATACACCACCATCTTAGTATTAATAACAATCTGATTTCCATCGTTTGGAACAGTTACCCATACAGTTCAATTTCTTTAACCTACATTATCTAACTTATGACTTAACGTGAGTCACTTGGGTGACAAATTATTGATCCATATGACATCCAGTCTGTTACAATAAACATTTTATTAGTTAAGAGTGATATATGCCGAGGACATATTTAAATCCATAATATAGTTTGTAATATTCATTCTTACATATATATTTAAAGCCAACAATTGTTCCCAGATCCTGAAGTTCCTATATGCAACAAATACCATCTGGAATTGCAAATAAACCATAATATCTACATTTCACACTGTTGATTTTGTTGTTCATGTAATATTTATACACTCGGTATCGAATTTTTTTTACATATTTACTTTAAACTTAAATAAATTATATACGTATCTTGTTAATTAATTATTCAAATAAATACTGGTTCCCCGCAAAAGTGAAAGTATTTCTCTCTCAAAACTAGCATCTTTCCGCATTCATCTTGTAATTCATGTGAGCTTATAAGCCTATTCAAAGGTAAAAAGCTTAGTTACATATAACTAACTCTCTAATAATTGGGGTTGACTAAACCTACCAGTCAAATAACTATGATTATAAAACAAATTAAATTATAAGTATAATCAATATTTTTCAAATACGCATATTCTTGCTGTATAAAGTACCATACACAACTGTAAATGGTAGCCCTACCACGTGATGCTAAGTGATGGATAACTTCGAGTCAAACGTAGTACTATTGTCTCTTTATACAACATTAATACAAAAATACGAGACTTATATCTGAATAGTAAACTTGGTCAAGTATGAAAATTCACTATTTAGACGAAACACGTGCCATATCATATTGCTCTCTGCCAATACAAAACTGAAATCACATGTTGCACCCAATTTGGTGATTTATAATTTTGTAATACATAATGTGTGTGTGTGTGTATAAATGATGTGTAGACGAAGAACGTGTCATACCGTATTAAATAAAATTTACTACGCGATTTTTTTTTTAATTGTTATTAATTGCTTACTGAGAAGTTACGCTGAATCTTTTGAGATGGAAATATAACAATTTAAAATTTATTTACTCTCCAGAAATGTTAAATATTTATTTTAATTTGTATTAACGGTCTGTAAAAAACTTTACATAATGAAATCATCTCGTCTTCCTTCTTTTGTGAGACAATTTAATTTCAATGAAATATTCATATTCCGTCAATCCTAAGTTTGGTGTTTCTATTTATTTTTAAGTATGGCGATTACGAGGCGCCTTAAGGCTTCGAGGGTGCCAGAGGGAGAAGGCTGTACCGCGCTTGCGCAGCACCAGTAGCGTCCTTCCATTTTTGTTGTGCAAAGCCTGCACGCCTTTTCATAACATTGCAGCCAATTTAATGGATTAACAGCTATTAACATCACAATAAAAACAACTAAACATTATCGATCAAAACATTAAGTGACAGATGAGGGATATATTTCCAAAGTGAACTTATTCCACCACGCCAAAATTGAAAGCTTGATATTTTGAAAACGAAAATAGACATTGGAAATTGTATTATATTATGGTTTTTAATTTACAAAATACCTGTTCAAAATGTTCTCTTTTTAATTTTGGAAAATTAAAATAATTTTACTTTGGAAATATACTCTTCAATTATTGTTAATCTTACAATTTAATCATGATACTTCTTAATCTAATGATGATATAGGATCGTATAGAACAAATTACACGAACTCGATTAGATGTCACCTTAAGATCGGTTAGGTTAGGTTGGGTTGGGTTAGGTACGGAACGTAACAAAAGTTTTTTTTAATTTCAATTTATATTGTATTGACTTTGGAACGGAAAGAAGACGTAACCCATATGGAACAAACTTTATAGGAGGCACAAAAAACGTTTATTTAATGTGGTTTCACTTATGGAAGTTTACCAGTTTTAAATAATTTAGAATTAAAAAACAATTTCCATCAAGCACCACCAGTCAAAAATATTAACTGTTTATTTAATGGTTATGGCTCAAAGTCGAAATATTAAATAGCCACAAACTTGAAATGCATGAAGACTATAATTGGTGCTTAATTTAGCTAATCTGATATTATTTTCATAAGATATTTATAAGCACTATAATTTGTTTGGCGGAAGTCATTTTTCCTGTTCTAAATTTTACAAGCTACCCTTTTTTTCAAAAATAAAACCAAAATTTAGATATCAATATCAACTTGCAACAAGTTATCTATACTGTAATTACATAAAACGTGAGAGTTGCGTGGTTTTTCTTTCCACAGTCGGTTTATTTGTATACGTCGTTAATGGAACTACACGAGTGGGATGATTTAAGAGAAGAATTACAATCCAACGCAGATTGCGGATGTAATAAATGTCACGTACAAATTGTGTTGTTTTTATCCCAGAAAACTTTTATGGAATATTAACAGAACAAAATTTTGATGCCTAACGAAATTTCAGTGTAACGAAACGAATGGGTGGCCCCACGAGTTTCATTATAACAGGATTCGAACCGTATTAGTATTATCATTCGATGGTATTGACTTTTTTATGTTATTAAGATAAACATGAAATGGTGTCTTTAATTGCAGCACTATTTTCAAGGCAATATTGCATTAAAACGAATCGAGTGTACCATAGAGACGTTACACAAATTTTCATTTTCCGTCCCTCACTAACATTCATTGTCCACGCGTGAATAGTGATGTCATTTCGGAATATTCTAGAACGTAATAATGTAAATATAGACAGAAAACAAAATTTCAGCGCATTTTTTCTGAAAAGGTGTAAGCTTTCAAAGCTCTTAATAGTATGTAAAAAGCTCATTTAAAAATTTGCAAGTATCTACTTTTCAATTGGAATATTATTATTAAACCGCTCTCTTTTTTCACCTTTTTTAAACCTTCAAAATTAAACTTATCTCTGTATTCTTTCTTCTTCGTCATTTCAGTACTTTTTTAGTACAATTTATTTGTTTCTGATTTAAAAAAGAAATATAATAAAAGTTAGTTGAAATACCAACTCTGCGGAAAACAAAAACACTACATTTATTTTATATATCTCTTCTTTAAAGTCTCCTCTGTGGTTACTGGGTTTTCATACACGCTTCGGGGCTGGAGATTGAAGGCTCGATTCCTACAGTTGATGTTTTTTTTAATCCAAAAATGCAAGACTGGATGCTTAATGGGTCGAGAAATTGGTATAACTCTATCAAAACATGTCTTTATACTGTAAAGATTCAGATAATCCATTTATGGAGTGGATATATTCACATCGTATAGGTTCCTATAGTCCACTTTTGGAGCAGAAATGGTAAAAAAACTTTGAGGATTACTTTTCTAAGGTGTTTTCTAAGGTGATTTCTAAGGTTTTCTAAAATATTTTTAGTGCCAAGGTTTCTGTCATAATTTAATATTGTAAATAAATTGGAAAGCTTTCGTTCGTAAACATTCATCATTATTGGCTAGGTCGGTGAATTTATGCGAAATATATCATCTTTCAAAATTTTCGTTCATTTTTCCTTATTTCAGTTCACCTACTTAGATGTATCATCGAATATACGAATAAGTCAATTCGTAATCAACCATCTTGATATCCAGAATACACCTCGTTGTTAAACAATGGCCAATCCTGTTACATAACCTTTTCCCGTTTTAACATGGACGGATATAGGTTTTCCCCCGAAAAGATTTATCTGCATAATTTCACACTTAGGAACGGAAACACCCTGCTGCATTCAAATAGATAATTTAATAGGAAGTATCAATAAATTCTTATCAAATCGATGTACAGAAAATTACATAATAAATATCAATGAAACTGAATTCAAAATATAGGATATGGAATATCTTTTCTGAATGTTGCCAGATCGTGCTATCGCTTCAATTTTTATATTTATATGTCATATGGCAACGTTTATAAAAAACGCGTGCACGTTCTTTGACAGCTAGGTATGAATTTATGATGAGTTTTTCATTTGAAAACATACTAAGTTGTAAAGAATATGCATTCGTATTGTAGAACGTAACTGTTGTTTAATGTTGTGAATTAAATTTGAATGCAAAATAACATATTTATTTTTAGCTTATATATTATAAATCGTATCGAATTCGTATCAACTCAACAACAATGCCTCGGACAAACGGCAAATGTAAAAAGAGACAGAGAAGCCTGGAGAGAAGTTGTGCAGTCGGCCATGGACCTGAATGGATCGTAGCGCCACATAATAATAATAAAAATATCGCATTCATATCAATTATTCACAGTGGCGTAGCTACCGAGAAGCAACTGGACCATTTGCTCCTGGCGCACGAATCATAAAGCCGCGAGTTCTGGTTGGAAATAGAAATTTTAAGGTAACCTGAAACCTAAAAAACAATAAACCGTAATTTCTGGAAGAAAGTGATTTTTTTAAAGTAGCGTGAGAGCTAAAAAACGAAAAACCATAGTGGAAGCAATTAATTTACTTGCTCCAGTACATTCGAAATGTAGCTACGCCATTGAGTATTCACATTACTTTAAATCCGACTGTATAGTCATATTATACGACGTTGGCGATTGTTTTATTAGTAATCTTCAATACTTCAACTCTGAATATAAATTCAACATTAAATATAAAAGTTCCGGCTATTCGAGGTTGTCCAATTTGATCGAATTTATACCATTTAGTAGCATATGGATCTTTGCAATGTGAAAACACGTCTTAACAGATTATATTTTTCACGAGAATTGCCTATCAAGTAATTGCTTAACCCGATGGGCATCCAGTCTTACTTCATATTTTTTTTAAATCCAGCAGTTGTAGGAATTTTACTCGCATTCCCCGAATACTAGGCACGCACGCTAACCTCTCGACTTACTGCAGTGTTAATATTTCCTGTATTTAATGTAACCACTCCAATTCATAAAGCATATCTACCACCGCAGTTTTAAACTTATCCTGACTATTTTACAATCTCATTAGACGATCAAACAATTTGACAACATGTACTGAATTTAGGAAGACATTAAAAACATTTCATCTCAAGATCTAAAACCCACGTCTGTCAATTCCATGTGATTTTGCAGGCCGATGCTCGTATCGAATCAGCTTCTGAAACGATATTACGTTTTATGGCAACCTTATATAATCTATATAACAGGACAAACCTTATATATTTTAGTATTATGCATCTATAAATATGATCATTAACCTTTTGATTGGTATATACTAAAATAATGTTTAATTATTATTAATAGTCGAATTTCTCCCCTTTATATATTTGTACAGTTATGTATTGATCGACGATTATTTTTGATATCATGTTTCTAGTTAATGGTTGAGCAAACAGACACTATCAAAACTCAATAATTCCCCTTAAAACTATGTTATACGTACTATTATCACACCCTTAATGCTTTCAAGAAGTTTATATTGGTGAGCTTTTGAAATATATTTATTATACATCTACAATATCAATATGTCTAATATTTATTCAATCAAATTTTACGATAGAGTATTAATTTAGTTTAATCATAAAAGCTTTATTTTAATGGGCCTATCATCCACCCACCTCCTCCTTATACTCGGTTTTAAATAATTCCACCTCGAGACTTTAATATCGGGAAGCGATTTTTATTTTACGGGAATACACGAATGTGAGAAGCTTTTCAAATTGCCAGAAGTATCACGAAACAGATTTTTAAAACCATTACCAGCAAACACTGAGTATTTATGATCCTTATTATAAACAAATTCTTGTCGATGGTAAGCTTGACTGCCTAATGTGCCCACCATCCGCTCGCCCCGTCTTTACACCTGGTCTTAATCAGAAGTATCCCGGAGCTCTGATATCGAGAAGCGATTTTTATTTGGTGGGAATACACCGAGAATAAACCTCAATCAACCATGATGTATGTATAATAGTTCGCCACGTATGTAAGCGCACTTAATTTAAAAAAAAATCACCCACCAAAAGTGATATTAAATTTTAAATTGTTTAAAAAAGGTAAACTTCCATATGTGTATTTTCATATATGGAAGTTTACCAGTTTTAAATAATTTAGAATTTAAAATTAATTTCCATCAAACACCATCAGTCGGAAATATTAATTATTTATAAGTGAGATTTTTTAAAGCTCAAAGTAAAGTTATTTATTGTAGAATCTTAGTAACAATTCATAAACAGTCTGATTCAATGTCTAACATAATTCATTAATAAAAAATATTCTTTCAAAATACATATGACCAAATCACCAAAGGCCGTGATCGACATCCTGCAATTTACTATATGATCAAATTGAGAGTTGACTAAGTTACAGTGAGGTGATTATCTTTGAGGCAAAATACTTCACTTCTACTTAAGTTTTTTATTGTTATCATAATTATTTTATTGTCCATGACTTTTTGTATTATTGGTGTTAATTTCGTCATTTTATGATCCGTTTATTATTTTTTTAAACATCATAATTCTACTTTATTTCCTAGCCAGTGATACAGAACCGTCGCACTTTAAAATATATTAATAAAATTATGTAAGTTTAAAAAAAAAAATCGAGTGAACTTTCAGGGTTGGCATTCGAATTAATATTTTGTCTTTATTTTTTTAGAAAATATTTTATGTAAAACGATACATAAAGTATTTGAGAGTGAGAAAAAGTATGACAATATACCATCTTATAACGCAATCTCTAGAGGCTGAAACGACATTTGGCTTTTTATCTGAAAACGGTGAACAACAAACTAAATTTATAGCAAAAGCGGTAAAATTTCGCAAAGTCATTTGTGTCAACATGTATTTTTTTGTTAAGCCCCGAAGGAAACATAAATAAAAAAATGAAACCTAAGCCGAAATGTCATAAGTCTTAAGCAACATAATTAAGTATTAAGTTTATAAGCTTTTAAGCTTGGTGATCTATCGAGTGCATTAAAAATTCCAAAATAAATTCAGATGTTATAAGCTGAATGAAAGTGTCTTTACATAAGTAGTGTTTCTTATCTACTATATAAATAATTGTACTGTTCACGATCTTTACACATTATCATTATTTATGTAGGATACATCATCACTTATAATATGCGTTACGAAAGTGAAGCATATGGACCTCCATGATTTAAAGATTTTCCAACAGATTTTTTACAGGGATTGATTGTTGTCGGCCAACTACTCGGCCTAACCTTTTTTTATACCATTTCCTCTTCCACATTGGAGCATATGGATCTACACAGTGTGGAGTTATCCACCCCAAGATTGGACCTCCCACAATATGAAGACGTCTTGACAGATTATTTTTCGGCGTCGTCATGCGGCGAGCTCTTCACATAAATTACTTGACCAAATAGTCTCCATTTTTTTTTCAATTAGCTTTTTTTTATCATTATATTTCTTTTAACTTCAGCACACTT
>JAGVSQ010001609.1:12703-28263 GCA_022683975.1 Rhyacophila evoluta | reverse complement strand
GTCGCTAATAGTGATCTCACATATGGAAGTTTACCAGTTTTAAATAATTCAGAATAAAATATTTGATTTTTCATCATACCACTTCAGTCAACCGAACAACTATCATACTTGGATTGCGTATATTGATACATCTTGAGATATAAATATCGTTCAGTAAGATTGATTTAAAAAAATGCATTTTTGTGGCAATTCGCAAAAATATATATTAAAATCGCTTACCTTTCCGTGAATAAATGTGCTAAGAACTACTACGGTAACCCATTTATAAGATTGTGTTAACCGGCAAGAACGAAAAAATAAACCGAACAGTTTGTACTATCACATAATAATATTGAACTTTTCCTTATTAACGAACGAGTATTATTAAATTACTTGATTTACAAGGTTATATCGTTTTCAATATTGTACTTAATGTTTCTGTTTACGTTATTAATAGTTTGTTTTCATAAAAAAATTATAAATAACGAATTGTTTTTTCAAAATGTAATATAGATTTATCACAAAACAAGCAAGTATTTAATATAAGAATATATAAAACGAAATGACAGCAAACATTAAAGTCATTATGCTAATACCTGTAACTCATTACCGACAGTAAACTTCAATTTGCATTTCTATCGGCGTCGCGTTGCCCCAGCTTTACGCTCCAAACAAAAGCTTGGCGAAAACTCAATTGAGCGTTGAATCGAATTGCGTCTAAGCGAGTGACTTCCTCGTGACAAATTCACCACACCTGCGGCGCTAAAAAAATCTCTACGTTGAGTAAAGTAAATACACTGTAAAGTGAATTTCGCTTGCGCTGGCTTGAAATACCCTCGTAAAGTGGTCATTAAGTTTTATATTGCATTTACCAACACGAAAACGTGAACGTAACGCGGCTTATTTCACTCTACGGAAAATTGTAGACACATGGACTGCTTTGATTTCCACTTAATTTCAAAAAATAACATTCATAAACCATTTAACAGAGAAAATAGTCATGCAAATACTTTTGTTTTAGACTGATAACTAAATCGTATCTATAAATGGTTCTAAGTTACTGTCAGTATAAATTTTCATTATTTATATATTGCAGTAATTTATATTCATTAACATGCAATTTTCGAATAACTTAGCCTATATTTAAAACATAATATCTTTCTTTGAATATGTCTACTCTGAGTATGGAGCATATAGATCACATCAAAATGCGAAGATGATCACTTCAGTAATTATACAGATTTACGCATTGTAAAGCTTTTTAACTTAATATTTTATAATATTATTTTATGCAACGACTCATAGTTTATTTTGCTCATTGATTATAAAGTGCTGTGAATACGTATTAATAAAAATATAACATACTCTCCCGATTAAAATAATAAAATCCACTAAAAATGTGATAGAATATGAGTCCAAACTTAAAAGATATTACGATTAATATTTATAATTATAATATATACCTGTGGTTTTTTCACTTCTTTCACTATCTTTATCGGTAATTTTAAATTCGTGAATTATGTCACAATAAAAGTTATCAATCGACATTATTTATATTTAAAGCACAAAATAAGCCAAAAGTTATTTTATGTTAGTCATGTGTAGATCACAATAGTTTTTTTTTCTTGTCTGTATTTTCGCTAATGTATAATAAAGATTTGGCAGATCTCTCTTGATTATTCAGTCATTTTTCTACCTTTGCAGAAAGTGTACTCATTATTTTTATGCTTTACGAATGATTTTTAATCCTTTCACAAGATCGATTTTGTTTGAACAATGGTTGTTACTCAAAATTAATTTGAATTCTGTGCATGTGACGTGCACGTACACATTCTGTGAATGCATCTGTGATATTGAGTGACACATGCATGCGCTGGTTTGTAATTGTAATACACGTTGTTTTAGTATATTATCAAATCAAATAATGAATTATTGATTGCCAATCAAAATATTGTATTCTATGAGCTGCCAGGTGAGTTATTGTATAATTATTTAATGATTTTCACTAAATTTTAATCTGGAAAATCATGTTCGGAGAATATCAAAATATATCTGACCATTTTGAAACACACAATTATATCATACAGTATTCAACCAATTGATATTAAGGAGACGTTATATAATTTTAATCATTATATAAATGTATTGTTTTTTGGGGTAAGCACCGACAAATGAAATAAGCGGTTTATATTGAGGAATGGTAATGATTATTTTATAATGTATTTGTGTATCATTTAAATTAAATTGTTTATATTTTGATTAAATGTTGTTCGTGCTAAATGTAATTTATAATAAAAACGAACATGCCCCCAAACACGAAGAGGCCGTACACAATATTATTTATCTGAGTTGGCTTGATAAACAAAATTTTAAACATTAATAATAATCATATTAGACATACGTATCTCTTTTTGTGAACAATACCATAAAATTTATTTTAATAATATAACTAATTATAGATGATTGCAATTTCAGCTGTAGCAATTTTTGTAGTTTATTCATTTACTTTGTGTGATAAAAAATATTTAATTTCGATTCTCTGCTATGTAAAATGTATTTCTGTTTCATCTTGATAAACACAAAATTTATTTAAATTTCGAAAAATGTTTAAAATCCAAAATAAAAGTACATGGTATCGTTAATATCATAAAAACAGTATTGGTGGTATATTGATCACGGAGGCTTTTAAACATTATAAACATAAGCTTTCCACTATTTTTTTTTTTTATTTCCGCTGACGAAATATTTTGTAGAAACAAAATTTTGTTAGTATAATAGCAAATTGAAAAGCTTTTCGTTTACTTATCTCCAAAGAATAACTTTCGAAAGATTGTAAAAACATCACCACCATCGGTTTGAATAAAGTTGACGTCTACATTAATCAATCGAAATTAATACAATAAATTCAAATAACTACCTACGCTCGTTACACCATGATATATGTATAATAACGCTTAGATGTGTGATGGATAATGAACGTATTTGCAGTCGTTATATATTTATATACAATATTTAAGATACTAAATATTCTTTTTTATACTTCTACAGCGTTACATATATTGTTTTCATTTTCATGATTAAAATAAATAATTAATGACTTTACTATACAGAACTAGTTTGTTTAAAGACAGTTAAAAAATATTCCAAAAATTACTTATATAATGTTGTTAAGTTTTTCAAATTAATAAAAGAATATTCTCTTCAAAATGTATGGCAGTCTGTCCAAAATAATTTAATTAAAAACTTTTTACATTAATTATGTACATTCTGAAAGCACGTCAAACAATCAAATCGTTATGAAATATTTTGCCAAAAGTTTCGGGCAAAGCGTTACAACTTACAATAAAAATGTTCTGTACAGTCATCATCTAGACTATCTAAAGAAAGAAAACAGATTTTTTGCAATTTGAATAATCAGTCTCTCCTCTTATTGTGCAATAGTAATTACAGCAGAAGAAGTCTGTAAGTATTATGTTAAAATACTCGTGTTTTTCATGCCAAGTAAACACATTCTAACAAGTAAACAACTTTAATTAATTTATGAAAATCTAATTAATTTATGAATTCAAACTGTTATAAGATGAAAAGTGTTTTTACGGCAATTTTAGCTGTATATGCAAACATATCTACACTTTTAAAGAGCGTATTATACAGGGCTTCATATAATTTACATCCGACACAATTACATCAGAAATTTATTCTTATTATTTTTCAAATCTGCTTCCTATATCTACCCTACCGCGTCGAATTTTCTGTCACCTAGTCTAGGTTGTTTATGACGCCGGCATCCAGCCGGTCGGAAGATGAGACAAGCAGGGTTAAAACTATTCGCCATTCACTACGTGTTCTACCTTTCAAGCTAGTTCCAGCGTCGCTGATGAACGAAAGACTTTTAAAGCACGAAATTTTTGTATTTTCACTAGGTACATGTTGGGCATTATAACATTCCACTTTAATGATAGGTACTATGCTCTTGAATAGTACTAAATTATCGTCAGACAGTACTAATTCAAAGAATCCTAAAAAGTTTGTGCGAATTTTTAGTATTACAAGCTTTACTTTCCACAGTCTGCCAGATCTCCATATCACTTTAAGTGGTTATATTAGTATACTGTGAAACGCTCTTCAAAGCTGTATAGGGACTATTCTAAATAAACTTTATAAGAAGGTAACTTGGGCTTGACCCTGCGGAATAACGTGTGCGTGATTTCTATTCCCAACAACTATTATCTATCGAATAAACCAAGTCCTAATGTAATCACTAACCAATCCAATCGAATACTGAAATAATTTAAGAATTTTTTCCATAGTCAGATGGATGTCGAAGCTTAAATATAATAATATATTAATTATATTAACAAAACTAAATACAAAATCGATCAAATAATATGCTGGGTGTGTCCAGACGAGACACGTGTATCGTTATCCATTTTATTTCACTGAGAATAATAATGAAATTGCATAAGCCGTTCGCATTTTTACGTTCTTATTGAGCACGTGTTTTGATATAAAAATGAAATTGTGTTATAAAGGAGATTTCATGACTTATAAGTTTTGCTTGATGTAGCGTACTGAGTCGCCTGCACGCCATGTTACTCAATCAGTACACGTGAGTGCTCTCTCCTTTATTCACCCTGTACAAGAACGAAACTTTTAAGGTTTTTTATTTTATTATGTTGAAATGCTTAATTTTACAGATCTATTGAAAGCTTTTTTCTTTGTTACATTATCAACAAGACTAATTTCAATTGGCGTTTAAAACGTTTATAAAAAAACTTTCTTTCTGAAATATCAACATGGCTTATACAAAAAAATTTAAATTAAAAGGTCAATTAGCATATTTCATCATTACACAGTAGATAAAAAATCGTCATACAATTATTGTTTATTAATAATGTCTATATACATCAAAAGCCATAGGCTAATAGCTGAACGTATTTATTACACCGAAACTACTTATTAAAATTTGTCACCACATTCGAAATGCGGAGATTTTCTTAGTCGCTGAACTCCGTTCAATTGATTCATATAATTCTTTTCTCTTACTAATAAATATAGTTCTATCAAAAATTGGCATCATAGTATAATATGGACACAGAAAGCATTTCTACTTCTAATTTCTATCGTAAACTAAATAGAACTAAGAAACTCCACAAATAACAGATGTTTTGTAAACAGTATTATTCCAACCGTCTGTGATAAAGTTGTCATGTTTTTGAGAAAAATATATGCATTAACTTTGCATATTTTAATAATATTGTTCTTTATGCTGTTATCAGGAATGAAATTTTCCAGAAATAAAAACACAAGCTTAAACCGATATGTGGATTTAGTTAGTAAAGATATTTTGACTGCCACACATAATATTGATACAATACTGAACTCGATATTAATTCATGTATTATTCATCGCTTCTCCTTATTCCATCGAGACCAAATTAATACAAATAATATTATGTTTTCTATCAACATTAGTCAATAATATATTAGCATATACCGTGCACCGATATAAACATAACTTTGAGATTTATGATATGATTCACGAAACATAAAACTGATAAGTCAATACTCAAACATAATTTGTAAGCGCACTCACTATCAAACTAGTTATATTTCATCTGTGTATGGCAAAACATAATCCAATACTAAATTCAATTGAGAGAACAGATTATATTTCTCCGAACTATTTCTTAGACAGAATTGTTACTTTCAACATCTGCACAATATATTAATAATACATATTTAGTTATCGTAATACACGTAAATAATTTTGTAATTTATTTGTCATTTGTCTAAAAATATATCAGAAAAAATAATATAATAATTTGTGTTGAATATTTATTTTCTACTGATAGCGATTTGTGTTTTACGACTATTATGATAATATTTTCGGTCCAAAACATTTTTAAAACTTATTTCTTATCAAATTCGCTCTTATAAACCTAAAAATATACTAATTAATACGTATCATACCATATGATATCAAAGAATAATTTAAAGGTCAACTGATAAATAATCTATTTTTCTTTTTTCTTTGAATCAGTTAACGTTATTCAAGGATGGATAAAATATTATAAAATAAATATTAAATAAAGTCAAATAAAATCGCAAGCTGATTACCCAATTTCATGATCGCTCACATCCATACAAAAGACGAATATAACTCTATAGTAACTATCATCAAATCAATTTCCTTATTTTGAATATCAAAATTATAAAATGTTAGTTAATTTAACAGTAAGGCTTAAAAATCTATGGAATTAGACCTAATAATATTAAATAAAGAGAGATTTTCATTTTCTGTAAAATTTGTGTCGTGTGATTCAGGAGGTATTGCTTTGTCATGAGCGACACCGTAATTTATATTATTTAATTGTTGGGCATTTTTTTTATAGAAGCTTGTCTCTTTTATATCGTAACATTGCAGGCTAATACTATTAATATCACTTAAAAAATGGCTTGGCCCTTGTTAGTACGATACTGGATTATCATAGCATTGTATAATCGTATATTATGAAACCTCGGTGGTCAAGCTGGTAATAGCCTGCTTTGACATCGAAGGTCACGGATTCAAATTCCGCATCATAAAGATTATTAAAATTTCAAAGATAGAAATTTTTCATGCAAGGCTTTTTTTAAATTTAAACTTGGATTTGAAATAACTAATATGGAAAGAATTCTGCCGTAAAAATGCTTTATTACATATATGTGATCTTGTGCTAATTGATTATCATGTCTTTTAATTTAAATGCAATTTATAAAATTGATAAATACCAAGTAATATTTATTTCCTTGTATTTTCCGGAAAATGTAAATAAAATAATTGTAAATTAGCAATTAATTTCGATAATCCTATAATCCAGATGACCGCAATTCAAATCTTTCGTTCAATCGATCATAATTATGTAATCAATTATTGAATAGATGTAAATGAAAACAATCGCTTTTCTCGATATAGATTAAAATTTATAGCCGGCTTTATTTCTCTCGTATTATTTTTCAAGCTGACATTATTAAACTGAACTTCTGTGAAATAAGTCATGTTAATTCATTTTGAATTAATAAATGCCAATACTCGGTTGAGTAAATAAATGCCAAATGTTCTGATTTGTTCAATTGAGAAATTATTTTGACGAATTTTATCGTGATGTACGATAAATTTTACCGATCAAATAATTATTGATATTACGTTAAAATATTGTTTTTTTACTCAAAAAATATGGTATTAAATAAAACCACTATTGTTAAATACTATTTTCAACCTTTACTATTTCTAACCGTAACTGGTACTCTAACGTAATTCCCCGCAGTGATATGGGGTTTTGCCTTCAAGCACTCTCAGCGCGGTCTTAATAGAATCTGCTTCTTCACTATGTGGTGAAAAACAACATATCGGAGTATTCCTTTTTGTCGAATGAAAGAAAAAAGCTTTTAAAGCACGATGCCTGTTTCAAGTTGGTTTCCACGAATAATATTTTTCTAGATTAAAAAAAAATGTGGCATCATAAAGCGAGATAAATAGTGCCGTCTTAACAATGCTTGAACTTGTTATCAAGGTGTAACTAAAACAGAAAACATGCAAACTTTAGTACACGCCAACTAAGATCATGGATAGCTTCTCCGTGGATACTTGTGATACTTTGCAGAATGCGTCACATTCGTTACGCCACACGATGTCACCCGTAATCAGTATGTATATGTAGCGTGGTAAGAGAAAGGATGTAAAATATACTATTTACTTGTATACAGGCGTATTTTATTTATAATAATGTTGTGTATATTAAAAATCATTATGCAAAAGGAGAGATTGTTTACACATTTGCCAGTGTTGAACGAAATTTCACCGGTGTCAGATTATGTCCTACACGAAATCCAAACATTTTGCTGACACTGATTTGTTTACACGTGTTGTACCAACAGCACATGTGTGTAGTTTAAATTGAACTCGTGATTGAGTCATTATAATTATTACTTTTGTTTTGATGTAACCATCAAGGTATGTAAACATAATAGTTTTTTTTTAATTGTAGAGATTTTTAGTCCTATCATAATTGCACGAAATTCATACATCAATTTCGTTCATGTATATGATATCAAATTTTATAAAAATTAAGCAAATTAAAACTGAAAATATACATCACAATATTGATAAATGTATGTATAATTAAATCTACCCGAAATCACAGAAATATATTCTCACCACATCTCACAACGAGCTCTAAATTTTGTATGTGATAATCATTTTTCACTCCTTAATATAAAATCAATAAAAGACTGCTTTATCTTATCTGTATTATATACCATAAAAATATGGGGATTAGTTATGCCAAAAAAGGGTCAATATATTTTGAATAACATTGAAAGGATTTTCCATTGAGAAATGCACATGCTATTGATCGGAGAAATATTTTAGAGCGCCAACAAAATACACAGTCCTTGAAACGTCAAGTTTTTATAACAATATTAATGAGTGTTCCAAATTTAAATAGACCCACTTCTATTAGGCATCGTGTGAATGGATAGAAAACAGAACACATTAAAAATATTGGGAAAATTTTCATTTTTATTTGCAATGCTCGTTCAATTTGAATCGATCCAGTAAAAAAAATTCTGCCTTTGCATACATTCCAGTAATATGACTATGATTTTTACATGTAATTCGATCATTTCTTAACAAACAAAAAACATTTAGTAGACGATTTGTTATAACTACCATACGTGCATATATGTATTCAATCCGCATATAGTGATACTGTAATAGCAATCAACGTAGTAGAGATATTATTGGTTAACAAGTAGCAATTATTTTATTACATTAAAATGAACTTGATAGAAATCTACTCTCACCGACATTGGGTTTGAAATGACATTTATAATATTTGAATCATTCCATATCATTTTCACTAGATGGCCGGTTTTACAGTTCGAATATCAAATGCGCGTCGGATTACCCAACATTAGTAATGTTCCATTTTCGGGGAAAAAAATAATACTCGCCTACAAATGATTGTGCATGCAAACTTAAACGTGTGTAGTCGCCTTAAAGAAACTAATAACGGATAATATATTAATATATAATACTTCAATTGAATACTACAATAAGCAATCGCAGAATCACACAATTCCGCGAATGATATATTATTATTTCCAACTGAAGCTTTTGTCATTTGACATTTTGAGCTTTTTTATATATTGTACTGAAATATACATTATTTTTTATTTTTGATAAAATTATACGAACGGTAATATTAAAAACATAAATAATTGTAACTGAAAAAAAAAATAATAGAAAATCTTCCAGTAGATTTAAAAAATATATAATCATTATTTACGATTTTTAAATTGCTCATAAGAGCTCTTATACCTTTGATTGGTATAATGGATTCCCAATCTTTTTGTCCACTATCATGTTAAGCCTAGAAAAAGTATATATTGTCTGCAATCTAAGTACTTATCATCGTATGTTTCATTTGAACTATGACACATTTCAACAAAGAATTCTTTATCGCAAGGGCATCATTAGTGCCACTATAAAATTAATGAAAAATTAACTAAGTATTCATATAAGTTAATTACATATACTGTAAGTGTCTTTTTCTTTTGAACAAAGCCACGAGTATAAGCCAAATTAATTAATTATAAAGAGTTTTTGCCAAATACATGTCACGAAGTTTTCAAAATGTGCATCTTTGTGATTAAAGTGTAAGAGGGACGCCGCGACGCTCTCAAAATCTCGAAAGCTTTCAGTAGGACTTGAGTTGTTCTTTGTGCATCTGTACAAAAGCGCCGCGCCGGCTCACAGCTCCGCGACAACGTGAGACTAGCGCAGAATAATAATATTCTCCACGCGTGTTTAGTAGCGAACTGTTGATCGCCGCGATAAGTCGTCCTTCGTTTAGTACGACGGAATCTAAAATTAAAGAATTGTAAACATGTGCATTTTTAGAGACGAAAAAATAACATTGCGTATTATTTTTGCTGTTGTCTCGCGGCCAGTGGCTTTAGAGTGAAAATCATTTAAACGACGCCATTGTAGAAAAAGACTAAAAATATGTGATGTGATTTTTTTTAATAGTTGTTATAATATCCATAGTAAGTATATAATGTTACATTATTTTAATATTACAAATAAACCGAAATCATTTACATTTTTACGATAAAAATGCGGTGAATATTGATTTGATTCGAATAGTAAAATTGTGTGTTATCGTGAAAATACTTCAATAGTTTGATTTATTTAATAAATGAATAAAAAATACTACAGAAGTTACAGAATACTGTCAGTTAAAAAAAATTACAAAATCACAAATCTGTTGCTATCTTATTAATTTCCATTTAGTATTATTCATTTCTACATTATTATATATGGTGGTATATAGAAATTTAAAACAATTTTAAGTAAAAATCAAATGCTTTTCAGCACTTACATTTAACATTAACATTAACAAATTCAATGAATGTTAAGAATAAGTTTTCATTTTTTTTTTAGTTTTACAGTTTTTTTGTATCGATCTCGAAATATACATGAAAACTTTAAGTCAATTTGATGCCATTCATCATTCATCAAACTACACATTCATGATATTTCACCCGGTTACAAACTTCATCTGCACGTTTTCAGTGAACATGATTTCTACGTAAAATACAAATAATATTTTTGGTGTCCAAAAAAAACTATCGATTTCATTTCTTTAAAATTATTAATTAAATTTGATCTCCGTGTGAGTATTTCAATAATCTCATAGCGGAAAGAATATATTTATAATAGCTAAATAAAAGATCTATAAACATTTACCAACAAACATATTATTGTGTGTATTTGAATTAAAAAAGTTTATAATCTTTTTGCAAACAAATAACTAGATATTTACTCAATTCCCGTGCTCAATACAACAACGGAAAAATGTGATGAATATCCTTTGAATCGATTTTTTTTAATTTTCCACATTACTATCAACGAATCTCTCAGTGTTTTTGTTCTATCTAAAAGTTACAAAGATTCTTGCGTCTAGATGATACCAAAACACAGAAATATCTAAACATACAGGTCGTCGATCCTACTGATGAGACAATCGACCCCGAACGTAACTAAAATAACATTTTTCCTGTTTTCTTTTCTGACCTTTGTTTGCAGTATATTGCATGACTTTTTAAGCAACTATAAGAAACATTTACTACAATTTTACTTTCGAAGTCAATGTACATATTATCAAATTCATTACACGCTGCCAAGCTTAATTCAATATTTTATTATTTTACACGTATTCCAGTCATTTTTAAGTTGAGTAACGGCTAATAAATGTTGCATACTAAATCGATACACTCGTATAATTTTCACTCCCGCCGAGTTGTAATTATCAACATTGTTTATCGCGCAGTGTGGTAATGAGTAACCATATTGGCGAGTGAATAAAAAATATAACAAGATATGAGTAACTAGCCTACTGCTAACAGAAACCCAACGCAACAGATGGTCAAAAAGCTTACACACAAATTCCAGCATTGCAGTGTTGAATTCCGAATTCGTCATTATTAAATGCACGTGAACTATCATATTCACCGTCATTATTAAAAAAAGTTGAGCTACGCGAATATTTTTTTAGCTTTTACCACTCTTCACCGGCTGTTCGTTGCCCGGTGTGCTCTCAAAGTTTATAAGGTGACCTGTCGATTCATTGACTTTCAGTATTTTTTTTAGGTTCGTGCCTCTTGATACCACTCAACAACAATTTTCCCCAGTGATTTTCCACTTGACATTTCGGCCACTTTGTGACATCATTCGTTCATATTACGTTCTAATTTTGAACATAATACTTTACACGATAGTGAAAATATTTGATTAATCGATAAAATTTGTTAAATGATTCAATGTATCGATGCAATATTTATATGAATGTTCCCGATAAATAGTCAAAAACACTATCACTATCTACTTAGACAAAGAAAGTCTGGCACACAGAGATTCATAAAACAAAGCAGAGACATCATTAGTGAGCGATCTCAGATAGTGAAATAGGATCTTACTTTAAATTATTGTATAATATAAAATAAACTAAATATTCTAGAAGTATATTTACAATTAAAAAGTTTGTCAATCTTTACTTTAATCGAAACTTAAATAATAAATTAATAAAAATATCTATCGTAAAATATTTTACATTAATCTATGCATATTAGTGAATACTTTTGAGTTTAATATATATAACTTTTCACAGAAAATGAATGTTGATGGTTTATCAAATTGTAAAATTTTGCATCGTAAATATTATTTTTCAACCGAGAATTCATAATTTTATAATTCGCACAATTTAAGTAAAATAGCTTCGCATGGTAGCATTATCGTTTTGATATTTAAATACTAGTCATTATATTGGCATTTATTTGGTGGAACTTCATTTTGTAACGCTTGCATAATTACATTAAAATACAATTCTGCATATAAATTAGTTTTGTCGACAGTTTACACCAGTTTATCAATCTTAGTTATAGTATCTCAACCAAAATAGCTAGCGATAAAACTTCTCAAACTGCAGATTTATAATTTAATATAATCACCAAACGATTTGGGAAATTTTAACTTGAATTAAATTTTTTAGAATTAACAGATAAATGAGTTATTCATATGTTCCTAAGCATCTTAACTTACACTAAATATCAACGTAATTTTATGAAAACTCTGATTCATCTGAAAATGATGCTATGACTAAAAATACTTAACTTTTAATGTTATCGATTCGTTTCTAACAAAATAAATACTATTGTGCTCAAGGTGTATTGTATTAGTGGTTTATATATTCTAAAGACAATGAATGCATTTAATATAATTAGTAAACCAGTCATTCTCACTTTATAAGACTATACAAAGCGTGGGTTCGTTGGTACACCATTTTCACATTTTCCGCGTAGGCGTTTATGTTTTATTCATACAAATGACCTCTTTAATGAATTAAAATGAAAAACCAAACTCTAACCTTTAAATAACTAGATTCCTTCTCATTTTATTGACATTATTTACCTAAATTCGTAATCTCAAACCGTTTAAATTAAAATATATATATATAGATCATTCTTATAAATAATAGATGTTTGATCAGGCTGACAGCCCAAAACTGTCAACGCGGGCTCAACATTGCAACAAGTCTTAAAATTTAGTCCTATATTACAGGCGGTATGTATTATAATAGATACCATAGAACAAATGACAGTATAAATGACCCTGTTCCTTTCTTTATTCATAGAAGATATCAAATGAATTGGAGTCGTCAATCACAATGGCGGGAAAAGGTTCATTTCCGTCAACAATGCGTTTCACAATTTTAAATATAGAATTTGTGTTTGAACAGAATGAGCTCGCCAGGATGCCAATATTGCATCGTTGTTTAATGTTTTGTTTTGTCTTCATTGTATTTTAAATGCTATTGAATGAATTTGAATCAAAATGTAAAAATACACATTTTGGTTTTTTTTTATTTGACACTTTCTTTAAATAATAAATTCTACATTCCATATATTCGTATTAATAATTATGATATTAATCTAATCGTTCCACGTGATTATACAAGCCGGAAAAAATTAATTCAAAATTTTAAAATTGTATTCGAATTCAAAGCATGCATTTATGTTAATTATGCATTATTAACGTTTTTACCAAATTGAAATTAGATAATAGTATTTATCTACACATAAAAAAATAACATACTATTTCATTTTCAGTGTTATTTTACTATTCAGTAACATTATATTCATTACATAATCAAATTAAAATGTCAAAATACCTCAAATATAGATAACCATTCGACTTTGAAATGTAGGCATTAACAATATGGACGACAGGCATTTTTATAATTAATTAGTTTTTAAATTTATAATTATAATATTGTTAGACTGTCTCTAGTTGCTATCCTAATACATTCTTGATATCTTTTTATGTAGGTAAATAATTTAAAATGCGTTTTTTGACACACATTTTCTTATCAAATAAACTTCAAAGCTTAATTCGTTTTACTATAACAAGTAATCGCGGATATATTCAAAATTATTTTCATATTTACTTCAATTAATAATTAATTGTTTTAGAATTGAAATTAAAATTTACTGCTTATATTTACAAAAGAACTTACCACTAGAATTACTTAGAACCACTACAAAATACGATGGAAATAATACAATGTAATACTTACAAGGATGTCCCACAGATTCAGTAAATAATTTTACTATATCCAGTACAACGAAATTTCAGTAAAATTAAATATATTTTCTACCGTCTTACGGATTTTGCTACTAAGAAATATAACCTGCATACGTAAGTATATTAATAGATTACATGTACTTAATCATCATTCAAACTGTATGTTTGTTTACTTATACTTAACATGAACTATGATCGAAAACTCATTACCATATTCGCGTGCGTATGACTTATTAATGCATTCAATAGTATCATTATTATACTTAGTCATAAAGTGCAGTTTCATTTGTTTTATACAAACATCTTGCGTGATCAATATGTACGTATTATTTACATGTTAAGTTAATAATTTTCCGCATAATAAAATGATATTGCCATTATAAATCGTATCTAACTACTTCGATATCGATTTGAATCAATTTATTCCGTTTGCGGGTTTCAATAAACATAAACAAAATACTTCATATAATGGATGCAATTAATATTGATACAATGTTATCGGTCTTATTATAAATATTTATCGCATATCTGACATCGACAATTAATTTCACAAATAATGTTCTCTATCGCACGTTATTCACACCACGGTTTATATTATGATTGAAATTATACAATACAAAAATACTATTTTATAAGTAGTAAAATAGGGGTTGCCGACAGGTAAAAAATAAAAATTGATTATTGGGCAACACTATTTTTATTGTTCTTGAACATTTTTACCTGTCGTCCGAATAAAAACATAACATTTAAAAACTACAAAAAGCAACAATACACCTTAAGCAGCAAGCAAAAAATTACATCTATCTAGTGAACGGCAATAAACAAATAAAATACAGTGTATTCTCAATTATTTGAATGCGGATTATCCAAGCCAAATGTTGAAATTATTTTAATGCCCGATTCGTAATAAAAGTGCCATGGTAAATCGTAACGTACATTTATTTTTCATCATTTTATATATAGAATTGGAACTATCACTATTTTTATTTATGATTATTAATTAATATTTTTGACTGATGGTGCTTGATGGAAGTTGATTTTAAATTCTAAATTATTTAAAACTGGTAAACTTCCATATTTGAACTACCAGATGTGTTCACATATGGAAGTTTACCAGTTTTTAATCATTTGGAATTTATGATTATTGTATTAATATATTCGTTAATGCTATTTTACTCCGCTTCCATTCAAAACTATAACAATCGGAATTCGATAATGGCTGTCAATTAGAGGATTGCCAATCACAGCATACTCATTTTATTGATAATGGCAAACGATTCCGATAAAATTAACGTACTTCTCCCCGGTGACATATGATTTTAAATTCTAAATTATTTATAACTGGTAAACTTCCATATTTGAACTACCAGATGTGTTCACATATGGAAGTTTAC
>JAGVSQ010001609.1:0-12603 GCA_022683975.1 Rhyacophila evoluta | reverse complement strand
ATTGATAATGGCAAACGATTCCGATAAAATTAACGTACTTCTCCCCGGTGACATAGAGGTTATCGTGCGCCTTTAGCAATTCAGAGAATGCGAGCACAATTCCCACACCTTTCAGATTTTTTAAAAAATTCAAAAATACGGGACTAGATACCCATTGGGTTGAATAAATGTCTGATAAAAATAATCTGTCAAGACGTATTCAAATTACAGACATCCATAGACTCCACCTTCGGGGTAGATATTTTCAGACCGTGTAAATCCATATACTCCTCTTTAGGAGAGAACATGGTGGACATAAAAAAAATTTACAACGATAATTCCTTTCAAAAATACCAAATTTTTGGTAGAGACATAACCGTGTTAGCAAGTCATGGTACTATGGTACTTATCTTTGACCATTGCTTAAGTAGTTTTCTTCCCATAAAAGAATCCTAGAAACCTATATTAATTATTCGTATTTAAATCATTCATAGACACTGCTATTTTTTTTTAATAATGTGGTAATGTGATCGCAAATCATTAGAAGAAAATATTCTTAACTCAAAAATATATTTTTCCTCCATTCCATTCTATTACGTATTATAAAAATTATACTTAATATACGTGCGCATACGCTTTTACATTTTCAATCAAACTAAGAATAGTTTATAAATGAAAATTATATCGGCAAATAAATACATCATACTAACTAACATAAATGTATTTGAAATTAAAATATATATACGTAGACAAGATACAACTTATAATAGTATAATTAAGTATTCATATCTATTAGACACGACTCGATAGTTATATTTATATGCATATTAGAAAGTTCCAATATTTTTCGACGATTCTTGTATCCCAACGTATAATTCATATACATACAATCTGATAATAGGTTTAAGAGCTTTCACGGAGTATCACAAAATAATCTATAATCAAAAAAATATATTTATTACAAAACAATAACCGTCGTTCATAAAATAAACCATAAGAATATCTGATTATATTATATTTTTCAAAATATTAAACATCTTCCGCTTTAGTGAATAAAAATATTATTTTTTTATTAGAATGGCGAGCTAAAACTTATTATTATAATGTGACCTTTTGCTGAGGCTATCGCATATTTTGATAATCTTTTTGCGTCATTTTTTTAATGTTTTCTGTAATATACAATACGAATCATTTCAATATTACATTATTTTTTTCATTCACGAGAAAATCCTAATAATATTTAATAATATTTATTATAACAAATGAATAACTCCACAAAATGTAACACCCATAGATCGCGTGTAGTCATCAACAATACATAAATCAGCTTTTTTTTACCAAATATTTATTGATAATATTCATTGTTACGGATAGGGGTAATTCTATCTACTTTTCGTAATGTTTTATTTACTTTTAATGTCATAAATTTAATTTAATTTAATAGTTACGCAATTTTGTTTTCTCCAATTATGTTTTTTTATACAAAAATCTCTATTTTACATCAATTAGTTCTTCTCTCGTACTTTATTCCAGAGTTTTATCTAAATCAAAAGATAAAATCGAAGCCGCCTACAGTAGAAAAACCTCTTTAGGTCAAAATTCTCCATGAGTTAAAAAATGTCATTTCCCTTCCCATTGTGGATTCTATATTCAAAATATATTCGCTTCTACAATTCAAAGATGCCGGTAGTGAATAATTTTGCAACCTTTACATCTTAATTTAATTATATGGTTAATTCTCTGTAAATCGAATACGTCCTCCTTCAGAACCTCGCTATCAAGAAACTGTTGAGCTTTTCCCTTGAGATTCATGTTACATTTTATATGTAGACAAAACACTTTAGTTTATCCATTACAAAATATAATATATAGTGATAATTCACTGATATATTACAGTATAATGTAATTGAACTGATATAAAAGATAGTTATCGACTATTTGAGAAAGTAAATTGCTCGATGAGAATATGCCGGTAAAATAACGATCGGGATATAGTATAAATTCAATTCCATACATGAAATCAATTTCTATCAAAGCATAATATATCGTATAGTATTAATTAATATATATCTATTAAAATTTAAACTACGAGGTTCGAATCCGTGAACGCGATTAAAATAGATTACCAATTAACAGTGTACTCATTAGTACTCATTAAAGATGTGGTAGTGTGCGTGGGCGAATCCACAATGAAACTATTTCACAACTGACTCACAACTTACACTACATTATACAATTTCACGAACATCCTGGCGTGACAAACAAGATTATATTAATAATAAATAAAATCCAACCATTCGCAGTGCTTACTTATCAAACATTATAATAATGCAAACAATAAGACCCTGCAAAATCGTTATTTTATTATCACTGAATTGGATTCTCAGTTTCGAGTTATCATGTAATAGAGTTATTTTAGGTTAACTCTTTGATAAGCTTAATAAATATCTATTTTCTTCCCGTATTGAATAATAATTATATTTGTACATTTGCAAAGTTATGTAAGAAGATATCAAAAGACGTTACGACAGTACGACGTTGTATGTACTATATTTAGAATAAACTCATATTTTGCGTCCAAAACGAAATAAATAATTCCACGTGTAATCCAAATAACGTAAATAAATACATATTATTATTATCATGGTCACTATAATTTTGCACGGATGCTACCTCCAAGAAACCTCTTGACTCTTTTTACTTGAGGGAGCATAATATGCCTTTTTACATATAACCCGATGATCTCAGTTTAAGTTAATTTTCCCTTCCGGTCTATTGAAAACATATTGATGTATAGCCATATTTTATCTTTAAAACATGACCTGTATTGCGGGGTTGCTTTATTTTAATATCCGGCTATCACTGTGCGACTAATACGATTTGTGGTTATAATATCTTTCTCACAAAACAAAAACCTGAGTTAGTTTATGTTTATTAGATTATAATTAATTAAAATTTCATTTTAGCATATGCGTTTTAACTATTTTTCAAAGCAAGAGACTGACTCACCTGAGGGTATGTTTTCGAAGTATTTGTTGAAAGCCATCACTGCCTCTTTTGCTTTCGTGAAACCTGTTATCAAATCTTGTATTTAGAGGGAAATAAAGTCACACTGTGAAGGTCTGGGATGCAAGCGGGATAGATCACGAGCCCCACTTTCTCAAAACACAAAAAATGCCTTTATCTTATTAGTGGCGCAAGAGGATGCGCGATCGCCTCTCTCGAGGTTTTCGAGAACACCGAGCACATAAAGGGTCGTGTACCATTTAACATTGACTTTTATTTGTTCATATAGTGACATATTGAAGACATGATCTGCTTGAGAGAAAAAACTGGCGATCAGTTTTTGCAAACGCTTCTGCCTTTTTCGCATTTCATTTCATTGGTCCGTTCTCACCTTGGAAGGCCTATTGATAGGACTATTATTCTTTAAGGATCGTAATAATAAGTCCATGTTACATTATATATTACGATATAATTATTAGCATTTGAAAACACATGGTCAAACTACAGCAACACTTGTTGCACTAATAAACACGAGCTGATTTGAGTTAGTGAGGAATCTAGCGGCAGCAAAAAATCTTGGCTTTTAAACATTCACACAAAATTTTAACCTTAAACTCACTTTTTTATTTTAAACTTGTCTCACATCGATCCTTAAATCTACACAAATATTATCACAGGTAATTTGCCGGTATTAGTCGATCAGTAATCTGACAGTAGCCACATTTTGGTCAGTGACCGCAGTTCATAGACGACCTTCACGAATTTCATCACGGAAAGAAATACGACCACGATTAAACTCTAAGTACCCACACTACACAATGCACTTGTATGGGTCTTTAACCCCAAAAACATTTTGAGCGCGAACACTGCACTTTTACCGAGAAAAAGAACTTTTAAAACCGTAAAAAATCTTTTCGCGTTAAATCCTTTTTCAGTACGAAACACTAATGCTAAGGCTTAAACAAAAAAAACAACTGACAATCGATTGCACGTCAAAAACTATTTCAGTTCTAAAATCAAAATAGTTACGAGTGACCGGAAGCATAAAATTTTCAGTGTGGCCTACCTATTATCACAGCCACGCGTAAATTAAACGCAACAGAAAAAATGGACCTTATATAATGAATTAAAATATTTACATGTCTGGCAGTATATAGTGAATTGATTGCATATATAATATTAGTTTTGTCTCGCAGCCAAGTTATTAAGCATCCGCATTTTAGTAACGAACATTGTGACTTTATTTTAAATAAATGTTTAATTGTAAAAATATATATTTATTATTTTTGTTTCAGGATCTCCAGCACATTCATAAGCGGCGCAGTGTTTGAAGCGAGCTGTAGTAAATTAGTAAATTTATTTTTATAACAATCAATTTAAATCATCTGAATGGATCTATCTGTAGAAAAAATAAATAAAATTAATAAAATTTTCGACGGTATAAAATTAAGACCGCATTTTCTGTTCGGCAATACGAAGATAAAAACGACCGATTAGAAATTATCAGCTAAAATACGTAGTATTAAAAACTCAACCATGAATATAATCAAAAGATAACCCGCGTGGACTCTACAATCTATACTTATAATAATCACCAAAGTAATGCACATTTAGTACGTAATAAGATTTATTTAATTTTGCTGTATTCTGTTTATCCCATGGATTACACCACACGAACATACTCGTAGAGTAATAAATTAATATTTTTATATGTGATAAAATTAGTCTTAATACAATATATTCATTCACAAGTAATAATATACTAAAAGAGAGATCATAGAAAGTACAAAGTGTTAATAAGTAGCGAGATTAATGTTGTAGGAATTTAATTAAGTTTATTAAATGCTAATTCTGTGACATCTTGATAAAAAAAATAAAAATAAACATTTGTGGAAATACATAAGTGCCTGGCCTGTGGTGTGAAAAATCAGTGTTTTTTCGGAAAAGTTATAATAGTCTTTAGTTCTGAAGGTCGTCTTGATAAATTTGAAAAGGGTCGAGTCTTAGGGGTTGGAGAGATGTCTCACGGCGTGGTGGAGAAGAAGCAGAACGGAAATGACGACCGCTACGGGGCGCAGTCACCACCCCCGCCTCCTGACGGGGGTTGGGGCTGGGTTGTGGTCTTTGCTTCCTTCATGATACACATCGTTAGTGAGTATTTGTCATTTTTACTTTTAATTATACCGAGATAAAATATCACAGGTAATCTATTCATCTCACCTTTACTCAAAGGAGGTTTTTCGTAGCTCATCTGCCTCGTATATCATTATTTGTATCTTATTATTTTATAATTTAAAATTTTCAAATTATAAAAAAATTTCACGCCATACATAAAAATCTGTGAAAATTATCTTTAATTAGTGTAATTGTAAGAAACTAATGAAAACTCATCAAAACTAATTAAATCGTGTAGAGTTCTAATAATTGCATTATATATTATGATATTCAATATTCACGTTTAGGCATCCAAAAATCAATACGCCAGTGATGTTTATACGGCCGCTGACCTCATTATAAATTATATAATTGAGGAGTATATTTACAAAGTGAACCTATTCCAATATGCCTAAATTTAAGGGAAGTATGGTTCTTATACACAAAAAATACTTGTTCAAAATCTTTTCCTTTAAATTTTCATATTGTGGAATAATTTAGTTTTGGAAATATATTCTTCTTACAAAATAAAGCTGTAAGAGTTTACAAAATGTGTATTCATAATAAAAACAAATTCATCCTGCTTATTACCACAAAATATCATATAATATTATACTATACCACATCTCATTTAGAGTCATTTAGATTTGTTAAATCTGTTAATTATTTTTAAATAAATATATTTTTTTATGCAAACAAATATTTCAATAATCGATGATGACTGATGCCCATTAAAATAACCTCTACAATGTTTTATAAACATTGATGTGACTTAACGATTCGATAAAGTGTGTTGAATTTAAAAAGATCTAATAAAATTGATTGAGAAAAAATGTGCAATACATTTTATAATACCAATCGTTAATTAATTCTTAACAAAGAACGCTAATGAAACATTTTACTGACTTATTACAAATTCAATGAATATCAAAGCCTATAATATATTCATCACGATTCTTTCAATATCGGAAATCATTAATTTTGTGGCTCGTAATTTAATTACGGAAAATCGTTTCTGTGCCAAGAGCGAGTGTCAATTATTGTGTAGTGATTAATATGTTGGCACCATTGGTCCCTCATCTCAATTACGTGTTACATGAAAATCGTTTAAAAAATATTATAACTTATATGAAAATAACTCAATATAACACGTCCATACTACCACTTCAACACCATACTCCACTTTATCTGTTATCTTAAAATATTTTTCATTTACATCGTTCTTGCGCCATATAACATAGTTGAAATTTCCATATAAAATTGATAGCGCCAACCGATAAGATAACCTATGCAAAAATTGAAATAATCGTTTGATTATCAACCTGATTTTTAGTAACACCTCATTGTTTTTTTAAATTACTTACAACTCTGTTATTTATTAAATCAAATGAATGAGACGAATTGTTGATATATATTTTTATAGGCTGAGTTGATCGGATATTAAAGATTTAAAAATTAATGAAATGTCACTTCTTTTACGATCAAGTCATAAAGGTTTGTATCATTAAAGTAATCCGTTTCTCTCTGGAAACATTATAATATACAACTTTTCTTGAAAAATAAAACAGAGATTACAACAACATGTTGTCAACAATATGTATTACAGTTCAAATTATATTCAACTCATTCAAAATATGTAGAGATTCTCCGTTCGTTTGTGTCAGTTTTCATATATGTCATATTTAATTTAGAATGAAACTCTTACAACAATCTATCTATGCCATTCATAGGACATAATTATGTTTTTTTTTTTTTTCTCAATGCATAAAGTCATTCTCTCAGCGTAACAACAATAAAATATATTTTAAATAAATACTGTAGTATTATAATTTTATTATCTTAATTTGATATTCTGATATATTTTTATGATCATTGAAAAATTAAGCTTAACATAATAACTAAACAAATAACGCATTTATAATGCATAATTATCAGCTACCAATTATATCAATGGTTAAGCGATGCATAATAATAATAATATTTGCAGTGCAGTCATCAATTTGTTTTGCGAGACCATTTTTTACTTATTAATTTTTTTATCTGCAAAATTTATTCGATGAATTGTTTTTTATATTCAATTTATAAATCTTCCATGATACGAGTAGAAATCTGTAATATAAAATCACCTCTAGTGACTTGCAAGATCATCGTAAACTATGTATTTTTTTAAAAATCAAGCGTATAAAATTATAATCAACTTATACAGATACAAATCTGTAAATATATTATAAATATCTAAGTACATGTATGTTTTTTTAAGTACATTCATCAATACTTGAAATCCTTAGAATATATATTATATTCATCAAATTTGTCCTTGTTCCATATATTATAAAACCGATACAGTGCGTTCATTCATTTGCGAGTACAGATAGTGAAAATTTAGCTAAACATACCATACGCATAGATAAAAATACACGTGTAAAACAATGTCACCCAAATCTAGAAATAACTAGTTATACGAATTCTTATTCTAATAATAATTCTGTGAGACACCGTCGCCCAACGTGGTTCAGTGAATAGCGTTTCAGCAGTCGGTTTTAATAGACGGGCCACGTGTTTTAGTCCCGAAGCTGAATTTGCATTCATTTGAGGCACAGATTTAATCATGCTACCTTCTTCCTCTCACGGGTGATTGGATTATAAATTACCTACAGCATAATACAACTTGTCTTCTCGTGACAATTATCTCAGTAGCTAACGTGAAAAATATTTTCTCATTTATAAATTTTGATATTCAACTATCCATATCACTTAAGGCGCGTATCTGCTAACCGAAAAATTTACAGGACAGTTTAAAATGTTTGCTTTTTATTTTTACGACTATTTTCATATAAACACACCTTTTTAAAGGATTTATTTGTAAAACTGTTTATGAACGACACACTTTTGACACATCAAACTGCAAAATAGCGTACAAATAATAGTTATATATTTTGCAATGTACTTCTCAGAGCTCAATGGAGCTGTAGAATTTTCTTGGAAAATGTGTTCAATATATTTAAGCTATCAAATTAATACGGGACGCGCATATATCATGTTGCAGCAAGGGGGCATTATTAAGTCATTGTTGGCTAAAACTGGAGCAAATTCGCACTGTTATTTTTCACCACATAAGCAAGTGGCAGATTCTGCAAGAGTAGGAGTAAACACTATACGATACCAACTTAGTTAGCAATTTTGCCTTTAAAGCTATAAATATTGTATGTACGCATTATATAACACTATTATATATGAATATATATTACTGTAGTTTGCATGTGTAAATACAATTTATTAAATAACTATAAAAAATAATGTATCGTAAATGTAGCTTTAATCCGTATGAGTGAACTTAGAGACCACAGATTTAGAGGATAGTTTTGTAACAGTTGTTTCATCTTTTTCTTGTATTCAAAATAATTCAATAATATGAATTAACATAAACATTAGCATATTATATTTTATTTCAGTCAACATATTCTTCATGATAAAACAATACCTCATATACCACACAGCAAAATGTTGACAGTTAAATTTCTCAATAGTCACTTTAATAAATCAAATTCAGTTTTTTTTATTTGAATTTATTAACTTTACCTGGGAAATTATAAAATATATTAAATTTTATATGACAATAGTGAATATAGTTAGTTGTTTTCATCTACATTAAAATTTATGTTTTGTTGTATACGAGGTATTGTTTTATCATGAGCGAAATGGAAAAATAAAAATAAAAAAATTCGAATAAAAGCACAAACTTGTAAAAATAATAATATAATAATAAACATATAAAAATAAAATCAAACGCCACGCGAAAAATCAATGCTTCTGCTTGAAACCTATTGGCTTATTAAAATGGATGAACAAAATTATATATACTCAATAACTATGTCAATAACAATGTAGGCATGCATTTTCATATATTATTGAGTGAAAACGTTAAATACTTGAATATTTTAAATCAATTAGCATTCTCACATAGTGACAGCACAAAACGTTAATAAATTATAGGGTTTTTGCGGTACATGGTCGACGTGGTAATAAATGCCAGGATTTATAAGAAAAAATATACTTGTGAGCTATTGTATATACACGCTTTTAAAGCCTTCTTTTTTTTTAAGTGAGAAAAAATAAGCAAAACATGTAGAATCTTACAAAGAACTTTTTTTGAACAATCGTGGCGCATATATACAATAATTATGTTTTTTTATATAAATTTAATAATCAATAAAAATTAAAGATATACTTTTTTCGATTTTATTTATTCTGTAACTTATATTTAAGACTTTATAATTATAACGTTTATAATCATAGTTGTGGCAATTGTTTACAATAAATTAAAATCCAACTATACAATATCATTCGAACATCACGTCGGTATGCATGATAAATACAGAACCTTGTTACCCATAATTTAATTTATTTCAAACTATGAAAGCACTTTTTCTTTCACAGCGGTCTCTAAGTGTAGCATATGGACACCACATACCGCTTCTAAAAATCCATCTTTCCCACCACTATGCTTGAATCTTCCCAGGCCATACATGCCCTGCATCTTGTAACTCCGCCGAATACATTCTGTAGATGGTATGAATATAATACTTAAAATATATCACTCCGATACAAAGTTTTCATAACCATACATTTGCATTTAAATTCCCCTTGTAGATAGCTATTTCAGTTGTGGTACCAATATCAACAATATCTCTGGTTTTGAACAGTGTTGACAATTTAATATTTCCATAGGCTAAGTAGCCATCAACAAACTTCATTGTTTATATTATATAAAACAATGAATTAATATAAATAATTAAACGTCCTTTAAACACAATTATTTTGATCACAGTATTTTTTTCAGAATTCACAGTTTATACTTCTTTAGTACTTCTGGTTGAAATGATCGAACAGTTGGAACATGTTCGCCAAGTTGAAAAGTCAGGTCTGTTATAGCTAAAATATTTATAAGAAAAGTTTTTGAATATAGTTTCAGTCCATCGTGAAATTAATTAAATCTTGAGACTTCTGTAGGGATTTTGTTATGAGTAGACTAACTTCAGAAACATAAACTCAAGTTACCTGCCAGAGCCTCAAATCATTTCAGTTATTTGATTCGTGTCTTGAATTTCAACAACGATAAATTTTTATCTCGAAAGACCTGTTAATAAACGTTAGAGATGTACTAATCCAACTACATAGTCAATTTAAACAAGCGCGCAGTATTTAATTAATTATTTTTTGCTGTTGTTTTAAACGTATTATCCGGAGAATGTAAGGCCAATTGTTATTACTTCATTCATACAAAACACTAGTAAAGACCTTTAACTCAATGATTAGTCAGCATTTACTTTAATAATAAAAACATGATTTATTTACACGCATTTATTACGTGATATTACAAACTACATTTTTAACCATGTCCTTAAAGCATATGACATTCTTTACGATATAAAAACTTCTGTTGACAGTGATAGTTTGTCAACCAATAACAAAATTTATTATACATCGAACCTCCATCTTCGAATTTTATGAATCTTAATCCAATTGCAGAATTTTAATATATGACCTCCTGTACCGGTGCCAGCACGCTTACCAAATGGTCTTTCAGGTGACAAATTATAAATACAGTTAAACCCCGATCTACCGTTCCCACATTTACCATTCATATTTTATGGTTCAAATTCATGTTAAACAATCGTCATTGTTGTCGTCACAAATTTTATCCGATCTTTCGTTTTTGTCGTTTATTTTTACCTACTGTCATTTCTATTCGTTGACTTCGTATACAGTAATTTAAGAAATGTATATTTTTCAATAAAAATACTTGTAAGAATCCCATTATATCATGTACACACCTATTGTAGTATTATTAGTAGAACAGTTGCCGAATACATAATAGATTTTGTAAGTACCCATTGCTTACTTCACTACAACCGCTAATCAGACAATACTGCAAAATTGTGCCAACACGCGATAGAAAATATATTTTTTTTCCATTTATTTAGGCTTTCCAAATGATGCAAACTTCCATTAGTCCTTCCATTATACATATTTTCATATCATAATCAATCAAAATGTATACTATAAATAATAGAATTATCATAAACAATGTGTACACAATCTGATTTATATCTTCGCCGGCACCACTTCCTCTCTCTACCACAAACTCCACTGCATTAGCTTCAGAGACACTTTTTTTCTTCTACAATACAATGTGCATTGTCTATGATGTTTTGTCTGTGGAAAGTTATTTATTATGGCTATCCAAGCCAATCCCACAATAATCTTTTTATACAATATTTCAACCATGTCACGTTATTTCTCTATATTATACGAAAACCAAACAAAAATAATATTATAAATCAATACTCGTATAATTCAACACACTAGGTACGATTAAAAAGATATTACGGGTAATATTATATTAGTAAAGTATTTTTATAGTTCATGGAGCTTCAGGTGAAAGTTTGGCAAAAGCTTATTGATTTGTCTCTAGGCATGTGACTGATATCAGTCTAATTTATCATTTTGTTTATAATTTATTGAATTATAATAGTAGTATTTAGTGAATGATAAATCATGTGTTTGTATTGTTGCACGATTTCATTTATTCTTGAAAACTCACAATATTAATACTTATTTTTTCAATAGAACCTATCATTTCACATATATTTAGTATCACCATATGGTACAATTATGTGTTACATTCACTATAATAATTTACATTTACTATACTATAGTATAATATCACTATTCCATGAGAAATAGCAGTTGGAGACAAATCTCATAATTGGTTACATTTTTCATCAAAGTGTACTCACCGTACATAGCATATAGTAACTGCATATGAATAATATACAATACATTAGTTTTTATTAAAACATTACCATCAATAAAAATTAGTTCATTTTTGCTAAAATAATGATCTTATTATTGCACTTCTGCGATAATTTTGGTAAGAATCGATACACTTATGAAAACTAATATGATACAGTATTGATAATACGTTTTTAGCGGTACAGAATATTCTAAGTGGAATGCAATCTACTAAGTTATAATACATTATCTCAGTTATTACATATACAATGTGCATATATGCTACGTATGATTAAATTAGGCTGTGTAGTATCGTGTCAAGAAGATGGTTTTAATAATAATATGGTTCTGATACGGTCTCTATTTCCAAACTGAGTTTGTAATGATACTTCTTTATATTATTAAAATATACAGTAACCTAATAGAATTAAATTTAACAACGGTTCACTTATTACATTATATTATATTAAATTATTAATATCCAACAAATTAGCCATCAAAAGAACTAGTTCCTTGCTTACAGTATTGATATGGACGCATTTTTTTCGAGTTATGCGTGGTCTTATTGATAACTCTACCGCTCTTGCTAATGTTGGTCTGTACAAGACCGTATTTCCCTGATAACTACCTAAGAAATCGGGAACATTAGCTGTTTTTCATTCCTAAATG
>JAGVSQ010001608.1:0-28266 GCA_022683975.1 Rhyacophila evoluta | reverse complement strand
TGGCGATCGTCTACGTAGAGCGCACATGTGTGCTTAGGGCGATCTACGGGTTAAAATAGCACATGAAAAAATATATTTACCATTTCACATAGTTTTACGTAAGAATGTTCTTTATCATTATCAGCAATAATAAATATAACTTTATTGTAAAATTTATTTATGAAGCAGAGTAATATTAAATGTAGGTATTGGCAAGATGTTATGCCGTTCCATTTGGTAATGATCCATAAATACACTTATTTTCAAATAACCAGCAAGTCTAGAACAATTTTTGACTTTTTAATTATTTCAGGAAGGCAAAATTTAATTTAAAAAACTAACTCTAAACTTGACTTAATAAAATCTCCTAAATTGGGAAATAGACTCTGGTGCTAGACTTAATTAGTTCTAATTGGAGAAAATATTAATCTCGATTTAAATATCATTTAAGCGTTGATTATTAAGTTTTCCCTGTAGTTTGAATTAATTACATAAGAAACGTTAAATCACATTAAGATGGTAATATATTTGAAATGTAATAAATGAAAAAGAAATAGGTTGGTATACGAGAATATTTTTTTGTGTGTTTAATTAAACATTTGAGTCACGACGTGAGTACAGGTGTACAATATTAATTGACAGTTCAAAACATACATTCCAAGATCCATCTAGTAAGTAAATATGTGATGCTTTACGAAACAAAGCCGCGAAGTAACACTAAGATGGTATTCTTCTTGCAATGGTTTTACATACACTTAGAACTTAGATACACTCACGAGTTAGAAAGATAACCGCTTCGATTGAAAACATAGTGAAATTACCTGGAATTCGAGAGTCGCTGATGTATTTTTTTGAATTTCTTCATAAAAACATTCTCTAGCATTATCTGATAATTCAAAAGTTAATTCTACACCATCCGAATAATCGAATCCTAAAAATGCTATTAACAATAAACATTCAACTCGTAGTTTCATTTTGAGAAGATTTGTGTATTATCAAGAAACACCGAACGCGACTATATTTTGACACATAGTATCAAACTATGTGTATGAACATAGCAACTTATTTTGACCTAACGTGGCCGGAAACGACTTGATTTTTGAAATATTCGCGCTCTAATGAATGTGTACGAAATAAAATAAAATAAATTCAAGAAATAATATAACAGGTCAACAAAAAAGATGCAACTGAAGCTTTAAGGTATCTTTACGTAGCACAATTTTATTTAAATAAGGAAATGTCGAAATAAAAACCTTTTTAGTTGGTTGCGCTTGCAACACTAAGATAAAATGACGTTTAGAAATCTGACAGTACGTTGCAACGTCACATCGGTCGATCGCCGGTTTATCGCAGACACCATGGTAGCCGTTAATTATTGTAAAGGTGAAATATTCCTAATTTCGTTTTGTATTTTATTAATATGTGAATGTTCCGAAGTCCCTCGGCCGCGTGGGGTGTCCATCTCTCGGTCTCCCCTGTATGCGCCGGGCAGTAATTTCACCTGTTTTGATGGTAGCCTGACGATTCTTTTTTCACAAGTAAATGACGACTATTGTGATTGTTACGATGGCAGCGACGAACCTGGTACGTCGGCATGCCTAAATGGGATCTTCCACTGCACAAATGCGGGACACAAGCCGCAGAATATTCCCAGCTCTCGGGTAAACGATGGCATTTGCGACTGTTGCGACGCGGCTGACGAATATGCCCATCCGACTGCTAACTGTGTCAACAATTGTAACGAAATGGGTCGGGAGGCGAGACTGGAGGCGCAGCGAAAGACTGAATTGCTCAAGGCGGGAAGCCAACTCAGGGCGGAGATTATTCAAAAAGGCGGAGTCATGAAAAATGAGATGAAGGAGCGCATTCAAGAGTTGGAAAAAAATAAACTCGAAGCTGAACAATTGAAACAGGAGAAAGAAAGAATCAAAGATGAAGCAGAATCATTAGAGAATGCCGCGCTGAAGCAATATCGAGAAGCAGAAGAGGCGGAAAAGGAGATAAAAGACAAATTGGAAGCGGAATCTAATCAAAGTGAGGCTGAAGAGATTTTCCGGAAATTTGATTCCAACCAAGACGGCGTGGTAGATGTGTCTGAACTGCAGACTCGCAGTACCTTCGATAAGGACAGAGACGGCCAAGTCAGCGAGGAAGAGGCTAAGTTCTTCCTAGGAGAGAGCTCCCAACTAACATTAATGGATTTTGTTGAAAGAGCATGGCCTCTTATCAAACCCTACCTCATGATCGAGGGTGGCATGTTTAAGCCTCCGGTCTCATCTGAAGCTGATGATATGGTAGAAGATGGTGAAGAACCTCACGATGATGATGAAGATCACCATGAAGATCTTGAACCTTCTGAAGGAGAAGAAGATCATGGAGCTGATGGTCATGAGGATCAGGAACATGATGGCGATGACGGAGATGTGGATGATCATCATGAAGAACCTGCTGCCGATCCCAGATACGATGAGGAAACGCAGCGACTGGTTGATTTGGCTACGCAGGCCAGAAGTCAATATACATCTGCTGAGAGATCAGTCAGGGATATTGATGTTGAAATAGAGAAGATCAAGGAATCACTTGGAGTTGATTATGGGCCACAGGAAGAGTTTGCGACCCTCGCTGGACAGTGCCTTGAATACACTGATAGAGAATATCTTTATAAGCTTTGCCCTTTTGATAGAGCGACTCAACAGCCTAAAAACGGAGGAAGTGAGACTAGATTAGGCACATGGGGCGAGTGGGTTGGTGAAGGAAACAACCGCTATGATGCAATGCTGTATACCCAAGGTGCTGCGTGTTGGAACGGTCCTAATAGATCAGCCCGAGCCAATGTGCATTGCGGGCTTGATAGTCGTATCACCTCTGTCTCGGAACCCAATCGATGCGAATATGTTTTTGAAATGCATACTCCTGCTGCTTGCGTGGAGACAGAAGTGGATGCTAATCATCGGGCGTCTTCTCATGACGAACTTTAGTTTTTTAGACTGTCTTAATATGTAAGTAGGATACTTGAATCACACGACGGACATTCGATGGTGAAACTAAAGTCCACCTTTATTTTGTGATAAAAAAATAATTAAGTGAATGCCCCGAGCAGAGATCGGATCGTGACTTTTGTAAATCAATCGATTGATACTTCGGGGCGAGTGTTCGCTTGGAAATAATTAGAAACGAATTCCCGCCACACATTCCTTCTGCATTTCATTTTAGTTTACTTACTTAATTTCCTGTATCGGAGTCGTCGGCGATATGTAAATGTGATGTTACGGAGTGATCTTAGATGGTATTTAGTTATAATTGTTTGTATTCCGTTTAGGAAGTATTTTGTGTTCATTGAGAATTGCATCCTGGATCATATACACATCTTCATCAAGATATATATATATATATACTGAAACTGTGTTCATTTCGTAATTTTTTGATAAATAAAACAACTGTTCGGTAGGAATTTGATAATATAATATTTTATAAATAATAAATAATATCAAGAATTATTATTCTCCACAATAAATTACAGTTTTTACAAAATTCGTATAAATATTAAAATACAAAATGGAAGATGTAAAATAAATGCTATCCTTTCGGACAAATGTTTTCAAATTTTTTTTCTCATTTTTCGAGTTCCCAAGAAATTACATATTTTTTCCCAAGTCCCTCAAAATAATGTATTCACATTTTCTAGGTCCTCGAGTAAAGAAATATTGCACGTCATCGGTATCAATGACAGAACTTCTATTTAAGTCTGATCATTTTTACACATGTTTTGAAATCTTTATAAAGTGGTATTGAAATGTATAAAAATCTTTACTGTACCCTACACACTATGTTTAGAATGAAATACATGACAGTCAGCTGCTTTGCCAACCTTTTATTTATGAATTGCTGAATGTTTTTAGGATTTGTTGATATCTCACCATGCAGTTCGAGAGGTGACTGTTTCAACTGTGATTTTTTGTCTCTTGGAGGCGGTCAGATGTTTTTATCAGTAGATATTTATAGGAAAAGCTGTAGCAAATAGTATGTCGAAAAATTATTACAATTAAGATCTCAATTCTTACAAAGGTCTGATAACAATCAACTCCTACTTAGAGACAATACATGGGGAAGAAGAGAATTCTACTATTTATGTAATCCTCACATTGATATCCATATGTTTCATTTAGATTGAAAACGGTGATAAGTGGTTGCATTGCTTGACATCGAAGATATTTTTTTATACTTTATTCTCTATCGAATATTCATTACCCATCAAAACTCTTACATTTTAATGGCATTTAGAGAGTTATTCTAGAAGTTGACACAATACATTGACAGGTTCTTTAAAAAGTATATTAATTCAGAGAGAAATGGTGAATTCATTGGCTCCACTGTTTAGAAGTGAAATTATTCAGAACTGCTAAGAAGTTTTGTAAACAAACTGATAAAAATTAGTGAGGTAGATTTATAAAAATTATCATGGCATTGCAAACGAGAAATTGAATATTAAATGAAATAAAGTCGGACTACATTTTATGTGTGACACACGGACATGAGTGGAAGGTAAGATTATTTTGAAATAAATTTTAAATTCTACAAACAGTATGAGTAATTCTAATAAAATTTTCAGACTAAAAACACAAATGTGTTACAGAAACTTTGGAATGATTATTTGTTTATCCAATATTGGATCGAATTAATGAAATATAAGAGATTAAAAGATCAGGTGGGGTACATACATGGAAGTGACATGTTAACATTTCCACTGAGGAAACTATATCTAGCAAAACAAACAGCATAAAAGAGTAATCTTATGTTAAAAATTAATACAGCAATTTGGCTATATGGTATGATTGACGATGTTTTATTTTTAAAAAGTATTAAAAGATTGGTAAAATAAAGTGGTAATTGACAAATAGTTGAAAATTTGATTGAGTAAAAGTACATGCAAATTATTAACAACCTTTGACAAGTTGTCGAGAATACGTAACCAAATTTCAAATAAGATTTTTTTTTTTTATGTCTTCTTATTTTATTATCTTCTCTAGGAGTAGCCGATACACCATTCAGGTTGGATATGAAAAAATACATTTATGCCACTGTTCACGGTAAAGAATTATTAAGACAATCTCAACAAAAATGGTCTTTGTGGCTTTAATATGTATTTGTAATGTTGATAATTAAATGAATTTTTTTGAATGAATACAGAAGATATAAGAATTTTAAGATTCGATTGCAGACACAATATTGAACTTAAATTAAGGTATAAATAGAATACTAGATTTTTAGAAAACATTGTATCGTTTTCATTCTTCTTTATGCAAACATATAAATATTGTACAAAAGTAAAAATGTTATGAAGTGGAGTTGTAATTGATTTTAGAAAATTAATAGAGCTGTAAAGAACTTGATATCCGAATTTAACTGTTGAAGCACAGTTAAATTGGGATGTAATGTAGACTAGAGACCTAGACAATTTCTTTGATATAACCAATACCCGCATATTCATTACAATCACTTTTTGTATTTTAGTTTGGGCTCTATTGTTTGTATTTACCGATATGAAGATATCTTTGATATTCGACAATGGCAACATTGGTAAAGACACAAAAGAAAACTTTTACATAATTTTAACAGTATGTTAATAATTCAAAAATAATTTTATGAATTAAAATGCATTTCTTTTAAATAGCACTTTTAGCAGACATGTCAGACGTAAATGTTTGTTTTTGTTTGAAAAAAGTCATTGTATCATATTGTACACACATCGTGACAAATCATACAACATCTGAAAAGCAAATTTGTTATAATTGGAATGCTTTCTGTATATGCATAGATTAAATCATTGGTGCTTTTTGCTTACTACAGTTGTGGTTTCGGTATGTATATTATAACAAATTTCAACTTCACATATTAAAAAATTAAGAAATCTCAATAAATCGTTGTAAGGAGAAAAACCTAATTAGTTAGACCTAGAAAAAATATGATTATACTTAATTTATGGAGATTGAATTATAGCAACATTTATTTACATAGAAAATTAAGTATACCTAGTATCAACATAACTTTGTAAAGTTATCAAAATTTGGATAATCATTTCAATAGGCAGGCAATATTTTCAATTGAGTATGCAGTGAATTTACTTGGTGATGAGAAAGATAAATCCATTTGCTAAATTTATTGGCATTTTTTACTGTGCACCTTCAGTCAACAGGTTTAGTTGATTCTTATAATAGTAAATATACATAAAAATATTCCTAAGTCTTATAACTCGATGATGGTGTTAACTACAATTTCTTTTAAATAATAAATATTCCGATAAAATTAAACTTGACAATACAATATATTAATCTATTTAAATATCTTATAGATTTACAATAAAATAATAAATACTTGTCAAAAATTTTTACTTAAAATGTTTACACTTTTATAAAATTGGAATAAGTTCAGTTTCAGTAAATGGTAATTTAATTAATTTAATTCTAAATCAGTATTCCGGAAAGTTCACTGATATATACATGAGATAGTCGCTTTTTACATTGATCAATCTCAATTTTATAAATAAGCCATGTTGCACCTCTCATTTGCCAGGATGACTAAATCCATGTTTTGAATATTGAAGGCCTTGATACATTGATTTCGAAAGATTTTATGATTTTTCAGGAGTTAAAGAGATAGGCAAATGGTAGGCACATCAAATAGTACTGTTTATTGGTTTGAAAATTGTATTGTAATCTTATTTAAGTAACTATTTTTAATAAATTATCTAATTTTAAGAATGCTTTGACAAAGTTTCCATCAGGTATAAATTTCTTACATAATTTGACACACACAACACACAAGGTACTATATTAGTGTTCTATGGAGGGTTATGTTGAGTTTTTAGTTCGGAAAAATGAAGTATATTTATTCAGTGAAATAATCTGATTCATACATTGAATTCAAAAGAAAAATACTAAGAAGGGTAGCATAGAATGACTGAGACTGGCGTTTTATTGGCATATATTTACTTTATTTGAATGATATCACTCACAAGAAAAATGAAGCCAAGACATGCTATGGTCGTTAATTTGGATAGTTCTTTTTAATTCAATATTTATTTTCATTTATAGAAGTAGTCTTCTAATATTGCCTGTTTTAGGACACATGTTTTTTTTTTTATTTTTTTATCTTATAATAACAATTTTGGAGACTTACATAGATAAATTTTTTTAGCTAGTAAATATGTTTTTACTAAATTATTTGAAAAAAGAATGTTGAACAACATTGAATTTATATCAACGAATTTTAAAATTTATATGAACACAATATTTTACGAGATATTTCATAAATTATGTACATCCATAGCAAATGGTTCGTTGTCATGAATCGATCAATATCTGTAAAAAAACCATAATAGCCTTCTTTACCTAAAATCACCAACCTTCAAAATATTATTGTACTATATCCAAGCTCTATAAAATCATTCATTATAATCCTTAAAAAAAATTATCTCAATGAATCTTTTTAACCCTTCTAACCACAGTTCTGATATAATAAAACTCCTTCAGGCTTAAATACAGTCCTAATAAATAGGCATCCAAAAGAAACAATAAATGTTTATCAAAAATTATTCTAGCAGATTTGAAACGATGAGCTATAATAAATTGTTGATAATATTGAAATTAAAAGTTAAAGAAACAAAAATTAATGGCTACGTGGTGTTGATGCCATTCTTCTAAATTGATCGAAAAAATTTTGCCAGATTTATATTCAAGTTTAAGTCCAAACTACGAATTGCTATCCAAAATTACAATATGCATGCTTTTTTTTGGCTGGGATGAGACTGAAAATTATCATTAATGTATTAATTACGTGATAATTTTAATTTAGTGATAATAAATACTTTGTAAAAAGGTAGAAGAAGATGGTGGAATTTGTAACGATTGAATTTGACTTCGTTATATTGGTAGAATGTAATAAGTTACAGCCGTATGAACATTAGTGTGTATATCTTCAGTCTTTAGTTATGGTACAATATTTATCATTTGAAGAATGTGTCTACATATTTCATGTCTATTGAAAAAAATGTTAGTATGTACAGAAATATCTCGAACACATTTACAAAATATAAAAATGACATAAATACACTTATTGCACACCCATCAATGTGCAGTGCATATAGTGAGTACACACTAGTTGTATTGCTTGGCAATCTTAAGTTTATAAAAAAATGATATAACTATTGTATATACTCTGATATTTTAACTAAAATGCAAGCAAATGAGATATAAAACATTAGAATGTCCTTCATATTAATTTTGATCTAACATTAGTTAACCGTTATTAGCTATTAGATCGATACGATATTTTTATTTACTAGTTTTTCTCAACTTGGGTACAATACCCTGTTTTATAAGAATGAAAAGAGCGATATGAGAACAAATGACGCTATTACTATCTATGTGAATATATTATATGGCTGGCCAAATTTGTCACAATTTAGAAATGATTGAAAGGCTGTATTTCTGTTACAAGCATTAAAAATTCGAATTTAGTAGCCAAATCAAAATTCACTTATTTATTATGTGTATTTGGATTCAGGGCATGAGCAGGAAAGAATTGAGTGAATGACTAACGAATGACCTGTTGATACATTAATGAAATGAAAATGTATCCATACCACAGTACTACTATCCATATATGCTATAATAGAGTAAAAATGGTATATTATCCTTAATGCCTCTAATTTTACTAATCAAAAACTGATAAGAGTAGTCAAACAGGATGTCGAAACTGATTTATATTGATATGTATATGGATGTCAATTAAAAGAGAAGCCATATGACAAGATTGCCAAATTTATGGAAAATGTTCAAATGAACAAAATTGTGAATAACTGTTTTTTTATGCAATGATGCAAACAAAAAATCAAACCCAATACTTCAATGTGACTTGAAATTATGACCAGTTAGTATAATATCAGGATGAGTCTACTGGGCCAGTCCTCCCAGATGTACCATAAGAATGTAGATATCATGAGGTTTAATGGCTTACGATTTACTGTTGTAAGGCATATCATTATAGTTGTGACTTAAATCATACTGTGTCAAAAGAGTATAATCAACCTAACTATTAAGTTATCAATATTTAATTTAATAGTTTGACTATTAAAATTATATTGCATAGAATCACTAAAAATTTAAATTAAAGAACGAGAAAAATAATACAAGCCAACAAAATTACTCACTTTTTTTATAATAATACTGAAATTAAGATGTAATAATTTTTCATGTGCTAATCACAGAGTCGATATTAATAAATAAACTAAAGAGGATGTAATTCAACTTTACAATAAATAATGTACAATTAAAGTAAATTTTAAATAAATATTATAATAATACTATTGTAAAACATATTACCTTCTTCTAACTTGTACTATGATATTACCAAATATTTATATTACAATTTTGCATGCCTGTAAAAATGGATATCAGTAGCCACTATACAATGGCAAATGACACATAATTTTTCATATATTAAAAAAAGACAAGATTTTAGAGTATTTTTTTTAGAATAAAATATAATAAGGTTAATTTATAAAATCACATATTTTAATGTTGTACATGCAAACTTTTTAGTTACATTTTTTATTCTGTACAAATATATCAAAAAGCAATAATGAGATGGTTAATAAAAGAACCATTTTCATAAGGAATGACAATTTAATGGCCTGGCAGCTTTATTAATTTAATAAAAATTTCAAACTTGCCAGTTCAGTACACTTTTTTTGAAAAAAGTAGATACATTTTGACAATTGTGATAAGACAACTTAGTATATTAAATTTGTAACATTAGTAGAACACATTTTATGTTAATTTACAAAAACATTTACACTAAAATAAACGGTGAAGTTGTTATTCTATTAAATTAGTCACCGTTTTGATACATATAAAAAAAAATCATAGAAAATGTAAATAATACCATGATTAAGAAATAAAATAACAAAAGATAGATAATAATATAAAGCAAAGATTAAGTATACCTATCACAGTTCCCGTGGGTAAAAGAATTACCTATTAAAAAAAAAAATTACACTTGGAAATAATCTGCGACAGGTGCATTTTCAGTAGTTGCACTCAATGGAGCGCCATTCGTTCTATTATCATTCTTATCTTGCTTAAGAATTGATTTTACTCTCTCGTATCCTGATGATGCTGAACCAGTTCTTTGGAAATGGGTACCAGGTGCGTTTTCGATCATCATGTTGACATCGGAATGTACTTTCTCATACGGAGGATCTTTTAACGCAACATCAAAGTATTTCACGCTCTCGTAATTAGGATCCTTGGGTCCTACTGATTCATAGTTTGGATCAGATTCACTACCTGTGTTATAAAGAGCTTCATGAGGCATTGATTCATAATTGGGTTCTGATGTTGAGTTTTCATTGTTATTCGCAGACCAGTTACTTTCGATTTTATTTTTCTTATTAATGACGGAATATCCAGCTTGTGACTTATTCTGTATAGATGCATAGGGAGGTGTTGTACTCTGAGGCAGTAAAACCTCATAATTTGGATCGGAATCAGAAAGATATCTCTCTTTCCGTTTTATATGCTCATAACCAGGATCATTACTTAGAATACTGTCTGGACCACTAGGTAGAGTTTCATAACCAGGCTCGCACCCAATGCTATTGCGACCACCTTCATGCATCGCAATTCTTTGTAGTAAGCCTACAGAATTGTGGGAGTGCTGCATTAGACCACCGGAAACAGTAGGTATAGTTTTACGTTTTTGACTGTCGTATTTCTTCCCCGACTCTTTAACAGTTTCATAACCTGGGTCAAAATTACCTGAATTCGGTTTATGCTTGGCAACATTCTTATCTATGGTTTCATAGCCATGATTTTTGTTTCTTATTCTGTCAATCGTTTCGTAACCAGGATCATCTTTGTTAAGTGACTGGTTAATAGCGTTTTTTCCAGGCGACGGACTGTTTCTAAATACAATATCAGAATTAATATTCAAGTTGGTTGGACTGGCATTTGAATATCTTTTTGAATCACTTGATCTAGAATTTCTGTCTTCATCATTCTGGACGCTCTTCTTGCGAACTGGAATCATCGTACCAACAGCAGTATTAGAATTGAGTTCTAATGACTTAGAAGCAGAGTCAATATCATCGTAATTTGCTAAGCGGGTTGATGGTTGTGGCCTATCTTGATGATGGTTATTATGTTTTGATTTTTTGATGACTTTTGCGTACATCTCTTCAACATTCTTTGATGGACTTCCTGTGACATTGGTTTGACTATTATTTAAACTTTTACGCGGTATTTCTTGATCAATGGCTGCATATATATCATTTGTACCATCTATTGTGTTGTAAATAGCATCCGTCTTTTCTGCAGGTGGTTTATCAATGGAGAAATTTAACTCTTTTACCACAAGAGGTCTCACCAGGTCTCCGGAGCTGAATCGATGTTTGTCCACAGGATAGTTGCAGCCGTAGAAGTCAGATGAGCTCACGCAGCTGTTGTTTCTTTGATGCTTTTCATTGAGGCTTCTGCGCAGTTTGTCAGGATTGTTGTGAAGATCGCCTGTAAATATATACAGGTATATTAAGCAAACAGTAGTTATATAAATAATCCATGTGCATAATATAGTAAGTTGATGTACAATATTTGTTAGCAATAATAGTATATTGCATATAAAAATAAATCACTATTTCTGTTTCATATGGATCTCTACAAAATAGAGATATTATTTGTACAAGTATAACGTGTTCAATTCATTGAAATTAATGAAAAGAGAGTGAGTTTACATGCATTTACGGGTTTCTAGCTGTGATTTAGTCTTTACAGGGATTAAAGAGCATACATATTATTCAATTAACCGCAGATGATGAAATTTATTTACTATTAACTAAATGAAAACTATAAAAAAAATAAAATTAAAATGGTTGAAATGTGTAAACGATAACATGTTCCCTTCGGTCGCCAAGAGGTTGGTGTAGTTAAAGTCCACATCCTGATGAAACCTTGAATAATGTATAGTAAATATTTATCCCGTTCAATGATGGTAAAATTCTATAGAACTAAAGAACCATTCACAATTAACTCAAAATGTATATAAAATAATACCTGACTATTTTATTTTGACTTATGATAAAAATCATGAAATGAAAAGAATCTTGTTATGTGTCGTGTAATATATGTAAATTATTAAATAAAAATTGCACCCAGATCCTATAACATAAAATTCATGCATACGGCCAATTTCTCAGTAATCTCAAATATATCGCATATATTACAGTAGCCCTTACCATTTTCTAAAATCTAAGAATGTACATAAAAAATTACAGTACTAATGACAATGTAACTAAAGGTACTAAACACGTTTTGTTATGGAAGCAGTTTGTAGAGCATTAATTGGGGCGGATTGATGACAATATTAGATCAGAGCGTTTCAATCTCTTTGCACCACCTGTACTTAGTTTTACAGAAAATGTCCTAAATCCCTGTACAGTCAATCCGCCCCAAGATGGTAGACTGTCAGACAACCGGGTGATGAAATAAGAGAGTATTCATACCGGTGCTTGATATTCGTTGTTGTCTATGGCTAAGCTTGGCGTGAGCGGGATCATGGGGCTTCTTATGAGAGCTGACACTGGTGGAGGCTATTGCGTTTGGCAGAGAGAGAGGGGCCTCACCCCCTACCGCAGGAGGCGGTGGGGGTAGGGGAGAGTTGGCTTGCCTTTTTTCCGGCTTTGGAGAGCCCAACGTACCCACTGAACTATTGCAACTTGAGTTTGAAGCTTAAACAAAATTGTAACAAGCATAATTAATTTTTAAAGCATTATTTGGTATTTAATTAAGCAGGCAATCTTAGGTAAGATTATGTTTTCAGCGATTTAATTTTGTTACGATTGCAAAAAGTTAAATTACCATTTTCGTTTCAATATAGAAATCGTTGTGTCAAATTGGATTAATATTTTATTTTTATATAAATTTTTTCTTCATATTTTGTTAACCCACATCCATATTATGTATTCAAATAAAATTAAAATAACAATGTGCACATTTTTTTATGAAGCTGCGGGATTCGAACCCATAAACTATGAAAAAGAAATTTTGTATAAGCTAGCTACTACTTTACAGTGGGTGATAATTTCGACATACTTTTTAATATAATTAAAACTAACTATTTTGACAGAAAAATCAAATTTAAACGTATTTTCAAGCGATCTTTAAATACATTCTAAATATTTGTGAGTTTTTACTTTATTTGTGAGTTTTTACTTTATTTAAGTGATCTAATGAGGTTAATTTACTAATGGTAAAGATGCATTTAACTAAATTTATTATGAAAAAAGCTTTATAATTACAGATAATAAAATTTGTATCAAAAGAATAAATACGCAATAGATATACTTGTAAACTAAATACAGTAACAATGATTAAAAACACTAAAAATAAATTCTTCCATCACTACAAGATTGCCTGCAGAAAAGTATACAAAACTATAATCTTAAATCAAAATAAAACAAACATATTGCAAGTATAATTAAGGTAACAAAAATAATGCATAAAAAATGCGGGGGTGGATTATCAAAAATATAGCAAAAACTGTGTTTTACGCAATAAAATTTCACATATTAAAAGAATTGAAAATAAATGAAAACAAAAAATTATTTAAATCATAAAAGAATCGTGTGTCCTACCTTGCCGAGAATGTTTGGTGTGATGGCGGCCACTTCCTTCCACAGATCTTCTAAAAATGGGTAAAATATTAAATCATTGCATTCGAATATAAACAGAGATAAATAACTATTTTAAACATTGGTAGAGCACATTTTTTTGAGTATATTCATCGTTGGAAATGATGACTGACCCCTTCAGGCTAACATTATTCATACAGGCAATGCAACTGAAGAGTGTAGAATATGCATAGTTTGCACTTGAGCAACAAAGGAAAATTAATTATCTTAATACCGGATGTCAAAAGCATTATGCATTTTTCTCTTTTTTTTTGTATTAAAAAGGCTCATTTTTTATACGAACTTGAAGAAAAATCATAAAGTGCTGTAATACTATTTCAGTATTTTGTTTTCATATTATTATATCATCAGGTATGTGGGTTGTTAGAGATAGATCTGGATATCAATAATGAAGATCGATAGAGAGAAATGAGATTAATAAATACTAGAAAAGTATTGTATTTCTGGTGGAATCAATCAATTAATATTTTTTGTTAGATGTTTACATACAAAGAGATCTAACTTGTATTTTGTATTGAATTTTTTCTGAGATTAATCATTTTGATATAATTGTCTCAAAAACAAAAAAAACTATAAACTATTATGTCTTGTGGTGCAATAATGATAAAAGTAAGATAAATATACCTTGGGTTGACCTCCACCTCTATTGTCTGTACAGATGTGGTGGCGGCATTAGTAGTATCAGTAGAGGTGCCAGTGCTTGACGCCTGAGACGAGTTGGTAACCGCTGATGTAGTACTAGGTGCTGACGTAGTAGGTGCGGGATGAAGCATGGCCTGAACCGTGGTCGGTTGAATTTGTGCATAAGTTTCGGAGCCACTTGTGTAAACTTGGTTCGAAGGCTCTTCAATTGCCGCATACATTTCATCTATTCAGATTATTAGTCATGTTAGTTGACTCGAGTCCCAGAAAATGTGAATTAGGATAATTGTGAATAATAAGAAACAAAGGTTATAACCATGTTTTTTCATTTAAATTCAAGCAAATGGAGGTTTATACAATATATTGAATGGCTTATATTTTTAATAATATTTTGAGCAATTGTAATAATTTTCTATATTTTTATAAGAATGATCTCTCAGTGGCAAGTCTGATTTAATACTAGAGGTCAGAGTTTAAAACCCTGTAGCTCCATAAAAAAAAATTTAAAACGCAGAATTGGATGTTCAATGGGTTGACCTTTTGACAAATTTTATAAATGTAAAGAAAACTGCAAAAAATATATGAATGAAGATGGTTTATTAAGTTGTTACACTAGTTTGCAAAAATTACCTGAATCATCGGAGACTGTGGCATAATGAGGTTGGAACTGTCGATTATTTCCTGAATTGGCTCTGATTGAACTGAGAGGTTCTCGTACACTGATGCTGGTATATCCCTCTAGAATTGAGTATTTAACATTACTTAAAACTTCAATTTTAATTCAAATATATATAAACTATCTATAGAATTTGATCGACAATTTTACAAGTTTTCGAATAAGTGTTATATGTTTTTCTTACAACAAATATGTATGAATTTATCACGAGATGATGAAACTCAGCTGCTGATGAAATACTTACTGGCCGAATCAACAGAGTCTCCACTGAAGTGCTGAGGGGCGGCGTTGCCAATGGGAGCGGCAGCTTCAGGAGCAGGTGTAGGTGAAGCGGGAAGGAGAGCGATGACAGGTGGAGTCATATATGGCAGATCGCGACTTGATGCCACTCCGCCGCTTATTGCCACGCTTGCAGATATTACCACAGCTCCATCTGTTTAGCAATTAGATAAATTTATTAAAGTCTTTGCACATTTCTAGGTATCTGCTTTAATAAAGATTTTATCTATCTTTTCAACAAAATAAAATTTGATAGTGAGTTTATGCTTCGAATCTAATTGCAGCTTAAAATGTAGACAGTATTACAGTAATTTTGTTGGAGGTGACGATATGGAGAAAAACAGGGAGCTAAGAAGTAAAATTTTATAGTTGACTATGAAGCAATCTTCAGAACATGAAAAAAATTGCAATGCATTACACATTGTAGTTGAACTTCAGTGAATTTATTTAAATTCAATACCGCTAACCTGGACTTGGCAGAATGTCATCGCCAGCAGTAGAGAGAAGAGGAAGGGCTCCGCTGGAACTCCCAGCCAAGTTTTCGTTTATAACAACCAGCTCTTCAACTCTGTAAACAATCAATTTTGTAAATGATTAGTATTATCATTAGCATCACAATACGAGCGGCAAGATTCCATTATTATCAAAGCTTCAAGGGTACTATTTCTTGAACTAATCTGCCTTTTGGTCTGTTCGAGACTTTTAGTTAGATATTTTCCATCTTTAAAATATGGCCTTTTCAATAGAATTTCATCATTCAACTACATTTTTAAGTTATTATAATATACATCTAGAGCATCTTATGCCTTTGTCAAATTTTGACTGAAGTACGAAATGATGTTGGTTATTAACTATGGCTATATAAGGTGTCATTCGTTTATATGTTAATGACACATCATTGTAATATTACATTATGCCTCAATAATATTTTTTGATAACATTTAGACTTTGCGGAAGTGTTTTGAATTTTTATTATTAACTTCCATACTTATACTTATAATACTGAAATGAAACTATACCTATGTGTACCATCTTGGAGCCTGGCGTATGCATGCTCGTAAGGGTGATCAGACCTCCTCACAGCAACAGGTGAACTTTGCTCTGATACTCCTGGAGAAGAACACACATTGATGTTATTGGATTTATTATTTTTAGGTTACAATTATCATTATTTATCTGATATTGGCATTATTAATTTTCAAAATTGATCCAACAGGTAATTTTTTTATCATGTCCACACTGGATTTTATCAATATTGGTGAATGATTTGTTTTTTGTGAAGAATGCTTGTCAACCAGTAGTTGTGCATTCAGTGCTGCATGTTGCAGCTTTAAAATTTGAGCCTGCAACTTCCATCGCCTAAATAAGCACAAGTTTATCAACTCAGCCAGCAGAGTGACAAATATAGGCCATTACACCTATGTTTGTGTGGACTGATTAAAATGGGCATGATGGATTATGCAATATGAGATAAATAATTATGAGTACAGTAAAATGATACCGTAAATCATAAAAATCAATAAGAAATTTGATAATACAAATATCATTTATCCTGTAATACTTTCATGATAAAAATAAGCTGAAATAGATAACATTTTTTTTTTACAGATTGTAAAATATTGGTAGAAAATTTTGATGTAGCCAGAAAACTATGAAGTTCAATTCATCTTTGGTAACTAAAGCAATTGATGTTATATACACCCCTGTTCAAGCGATGGTTATTTCTACTTCTTCATTCGCATTATCTGACAGATAAGAAGAGCTTAAAAATAGTCCTATGATGTTTCGTAAGATAATAAATATCATATCTAACATCAAATAAAAACTATAATAAATCACCAAGCGATTTTATGTTTGATAGTAATTTAAAATGTATACAGGTGTTTATCAATTACTTCTTCAGTGATTAACGGGTGGATTTAATCTTTGACAGGTTAATAGTTAAGTGGTTAGTTATAATCTTATTTCACAGCTGATTTCCGTTATTATAATCGTTTATTTTTAGTAATTTGCTATTTTTCCAAATTAAAATATAATTCTCTATTTGATACAATAATATCTATACAAAAATTTATTAAAGATATTAACAAAATGAATTTTCATGGTGTTTACCTCCTTCATGTTGACCGTAGAAAGGCAAAAGGACGTAAGCCTTAATTTTTTCAATATGGCTTTTTACTATTTTGTGTCAATTTCGATAATACAACTTAAGAAATGTTCTATCAAATGGATTTAGGATGTAAATGTCGAATTAGTATTCACATTTAGCTTATAAGTTTGAAAAAAAGGATGGCCTGTGAAATTTGCAATAGGGAAAAAACTACACTACATCAATTTTATTGATTTTTCTTGAATAATATGGTAAATTAATTTGAATTGAGTAAATTAAACACCCATTTTAGTTTTCTATACCAGTAATGTCTATTGAATATTTTTATTTTGGCTTTTGTGCTTCCTGTAAATTTTTTTGTGTTGGTTACTTCCCTTTTCCTTTTTACAGTTGATATTATATATTTGTAAAGATATTATCCTGAAAAAAAATATAGTCAAATTTGTTTGATTAGCATAGAAATTTATTTGAAATCAATTTAACTTTAAATTTCAGTTACATTGGTCATACCATGGCCACGGTATGGAGTTATATTATTTATAAAGCTGGAAGTTGTAAGCAAAAAATGAGCACTTCATCTGCATAGTGTGACAGGACTGACATATTCTGATACTACTGTATGCATTACATAATTATGCAAAATATTGGTCACATAGGTGGCGCAATCGTAATGGTCAATATGTGCAATGAATTCTAGTAGGAATGCCATGATTGGTAATAATAATTCATTCGTTAATGGTTTGGATTAACCAGTAAATTGTTTATCCAAGACATTATGACTATCCATTATGTATATCTTGGTATGTCCAAAGTCAATTTTATATTGACTACATTATCAGGTGCTCACGTTGATTTGTCCCTACGGTGGCATATAGTTCTGAGGCAGTGTCTCCGCTATCTTGCCTCGGTACTGATGATGGAATTTCTGGCAGGCTCCTTTGGCTGTTTTGTGCTGACACTCTGAGAGAAAATAAGATAAAAATAAACCATTAATCTATTAAATCAGTAGTTGATAGTAAGAATGCTTTTACATTTTTAATAATAGTTAATCTTGGAAGATGTTATATGTATCGGATGATACATTATTGTAAAAAAAATGGTGGATATTCAATCTATGCTTGACTAAATAATTTAAATATGTTATTTGACAGACATAAACACATGACGATAAGATATTATAGAATGAAATAAGCACATAATTTATACTGTATTCAATACTAAAATGATGCAAAATTACTTGTGATTGCGATAAAAATTCTATCATGATAATAAAGGCAGTTGATTTATGTGATTCCTGAAATGGAAACAAATATACGAGTAAAAAACATTTAGAAATGCATGCATTGTTCAAAGAACAATAATTTTGCTAACTACCAATATTAATAACCTTGTATGAAGTCTAAATAAATTGTAACAATAAATCAACATACTATTATACATTAGATAACCCTTGCAGAAAATGAGAAGATAATTTCTTATGTTAAATCTTGAAATTAAAAAATTTGAATACTGTATTATGGAGATACTGAAATTATTTTTAATAAAGATTGATTTGCAGGTGCAAAAAAGGGTATACGAAATACCAAGAAAACAATTTTAACAATACTGCTACTGCGTTGTTTTATCCAATATACCTATTACAGTGATACCCAACATAATCATAGACCTGTAGTAGTCATTAAAATAATTTCTTTTTGGTTTCCTATTGTTTACTTCGCCTTAACAGTCACCTTTCGCCTTTGACCAATAATAGTGTTAGTAGACTGTAAAAGAACATTGTGATAATACCTCTTGGCAGAGAGAGGTGTTGTTTGTGTGGGGGGTGGAACTTCTTCTTCAAAGCGAAGCTTAACAACGCCGGCAGTACCAACCAGCTCACTTCTACAGGACAACAAAACAACAACGTAATGCACATTTAACACTTATATTTATGACTACTTCATAATCGAAATTATCATAAATGTGCCACAATTGATTCATTGATACATATTAAACTCTTGACTGCTATGATGTTTATAGAATCCTCACAGAGATGCAAAACAATCGTTGTTAGCATATCTCAATGTAATCACGAACAACAATGTACAATCTAGCAACAAGGGTTAGTGGAGGAAATGCGCGGGTTGGTTCAAGTGTCATAATCTGAATCAATGAATCATCTAAAGGCAGTTAAAAATTACTTTTACATCATTCGACATGCAGTACTGCAAATTTTATATTTGAAAAATCATAAAATGTTACCAAAAGGTTTTTATTATTTGAGTATAATATTTATATTGATTATTAAAAAAAATTCTAAGCCATTTAGTCATTGCATATATGAAAACAGCTATGTATAATTTTAATAAGACCTTACAAAAGGAACCAAAATGATTTCAAATATAATATACTTTCTGCATAATTTTTATTTACCATCTCCAGTCTGAAATAGGAGCAAATAGATATTCCGTAGCGTGAAAATAACTACTCTAGAATATTAACCTCTCTACGGTCATGCTATAGAGCGACCATTCAGCGACACAGTGACGGTTACTTGAGTACTACTAAACTGTGTAGTAATACATTCACAGTAGGCACTCAGAACCGTTCAGAAATAACGGCGGTTATATTTGGCATATCCAAGAAGTTATGCGCACTGTGTTACGTACTCTGCCTCGCGGATATATCGTCATAAGCACTAAAGGGGTTAATGTTGAAAATTGGTTGTTAGCCAATTGCCCAACCTACTGGGTATCAAGTCTTGCATGTTTGGATTTAAAAAAATTCAAATAGCTTACCCCTTGGCCACTGAGGGTATTAATAAATAGCGTATACACCCTATATACATAGGGTAGATAAACGTGTTCACTAAAATATGGCGCATATGAACTTATTAAGTGTAAAGGGATGTTAATAGATACTTTGGAATGATTGCTAGAGATGTTTGATTAACTCTTACGGATATATTATTCAAATACGGTGGAAACCCCTTAACATGAAAATGCTTAATGTGAAAAGTTGGTTAGGATGAGAAAATACTGCGGTCTCGACAAAATCCATGTAATTTCATGTATGTATTTTCTGCTGATATGAGAATTTTCTGTTGAAAGAAAAATCATTTAACGTGAAAAGATTTTGCACCTCGAATGAACAAAATGAATTGGCAGCTGGGTTGTCATTCACTTGTTTTTACCCGTATCTTCACTAGAATTGCAATTTCTTGGAACACGAAATGAAAACCAATTTTGCATTCGAAGGACAAAATTATTTAACATTTGTAGCCATGTAATTACCCTTTTTTTACTAGATATACAATTTTCAAACAATAATTTCTGGGTACCACTCTTCATTAGGTAAAAGCAATCCTGATTTATCAAAGGTCAGTCTGTCTCGGATGAGATCAGTGACGCGTGTATTGTGTGTTTTTGTGAAAAAAAAATGCATTTTATTGTGAAAACAATATTTTTGTGTTTTTTTTTTATTAAATGTGTCAAAAGTGTACCTAATATGATATATTTGACAATGTATATAGTGTCAATATACTACAAGTTTTAATGTTAGCAGGAAATCAAATTAATTCAATTTTACGATATAGGAATCTGTTTTTGAACATAAAATCATTAAACGTGAAAAAATATTTCAGTCCCTTCGGCTTCATGTTAAGTGGTTTCCACTGTACGCATAAAATAATAGATGCACGTGAGTGGATTCTAATCTATGTCCACTATACAAACATATTTAGTGCTCCACGTGATCTAGTAGAAATCTGTGAGAGAATTAGCGATAGTACATACCACTTTCTCTTTACGTGGTGTTATTTATTTTTTCTATTATTTATTCCCCAAAGTTTTGGTAGTAAAAATATCTGTAGATTAAAAAGAAATATATAATGTCTATAATAAACAAATATAAAATAGTTTTAACTATTATTTTTCGTAAAAAATCTTATTTGCAGTATTACATGTTGAACATTTATGGCAAGTTGGTTGATTTTTGAATGAATAAATCCATGTATTACGCATTTAAATTATATAATGGTAGTGATGCAAATAAAGTACATCAGTACATCTAAAGTATGAATAAAGTACATCAGGCGACAAATATAATTGTAGCATAAACTCAATGTATCAATAATCAACCAACAGATTTATAAAACTAGACATGACAGACTAAATTATAACTTTGATGAAAACATGAGTATGGTGAAATCGCAAATATATTGTGACATCTATTGATAAAATTTTTGCTATCTAAAAAATCTAGTTGTGTCATGGATAATTAATTTGATAATATAAATTGGTGTTACAGTTAAATACACTCATTTTGTCCCACAAATATATTAACAAAGTCTATACCATGGATACAAATAAAATTTTGAAAAAATGTAGGCATTCTTGATGACTAAGTGATTTGAGTTTGCAATTGCAGAAATGTGTATAATAATGAATTAATGCTATAGAAAATGTGGTAATATAATAGTATTTAATATTTATGTATGTGTAAATTTAGCATGTATAAGGCTTGCAAATAAATTGTGATATGCAGAACGATTTCTTACTAGAAACATTCAATTAACATCTAGGTCTGCAAGAATGTTTGTCAAGAAAATGTACACGATATTATGTTATACAATTATCACTCAAATATTGCCTTCACGATTGAGTGTCCCAAAATACAATTGAGTGTTAACTATTATGTTCTCGTTCACTCCTTATAATGTAAAATTAGTTTATTTAGTAATTTAATTTGAGTATTTTTTGCAGCCATAAAATATTTTTGAATGTTAATTTAGAAAAATGGTTCTATTTTTTTATACTTGTTAAAATAGATAATTATACTTTTTACTAGAGTGATTTTGAGTAAGTTTTTATATATTTTTCGTTCTGCCACGGTTAACTTTGTTTTTCTTGTTTTTTTGTCAGTTATTTCTAACTCCAGTAAGGGTGATTAACTATTATTAGAATTACAAAATGATATTTTAAAAAATAATTGTAACTCTATTCCAGAATATTTTTTTAACAAACTACATATGCTCAATGATTCTCAATTACATATACAAAAACAACAACAATATTGACACTTTAACCTATTTTTGATCATGCAATGAATCTATGGCACCTAATTAAAAATGATCTTATTTTAAAAAAAATGGTATGTTGAATGCTACAAAATGTATATTATTTTTATATTTATCCTGATATACTTACTTGTGTACATCTTTACGACATCCACAAACGCAAGCTGCTAGGACCACAACAAGTGTGATTGATAATACAACTGCCATGCCGACCTCCAGCACCCCCCACATACTTAATATCACCGAGGCACCCACTTTGTCCGAATTTAAAAACTCCGGAGTGAAATCACATCGACTACATTTTCAACCCTTTCCATAACATTAGGTTACGCCCTTAAAATGTGTACATAACATCCCCTTGACGACTCATACTGGTCAATTTCATTAAAAAACAGTAATAAGTTGTTATTGAGCGTCACTTGTATTTAACACATGTTTATTTCCTACGGAATATAACTAGCCACTTCAATTTTAAGACACACCTTTTAAAATTAAAAGCTGACACTATTTCGAGTGGGCACTGTTCAATATTTGCAAGAAATACAATATCAGTTTTACGGAGATCAAACGTAATTTATGAAAATGACTACGGATGTTTGGTGCACAATTATAATATCAATTACTTCATTTACTTCAGATCATATGCGACCCTATTTTTTTTTAAATGTCAACATACACGACGATTCTTATTTTTGTCCGTGTAAATCGTGCACTCGTCGAATAATTTACTCCCACAAATGACGCATGACACATACATCTGCAGCATCTGTCGGTAAATATTTGAAGCTAAATGAAATACTTCGAAAAGACTATAAATTACTACTATTTTACGGCTATGTAACATACAAAATAAACCTCTATAATTGAAATGTTAATATGTATTATACTTGGTTAACTTTCATATTTACGACGAACACATTCATGTTAAAGAATTTTATCAAATCAAATAAGCATATTAAAAAAATTCAGAAAGAAAATAAATGTGAATAATCATTTTTCATACTAAGTATCAAAAGATTAAGGCTAGGAGTAATGATTTTAATGTTTTATACAAATGAAAAAAAACATAAAGAAATCAACAATGTACATAAGGTAGGTATATTATTGTCTCCCCAGTATCCAAGATATTCAAAAACATTTAATTCGAATGCTAAATTAGAAGTAAAATTTTTAATTAAAGAGAGAGCAAAACAAAAATTTACGTAAGTACAGTTTTAAATAAGTATTTTTGTTCGGATAATAGTATCATTGTTCTAGTATCAATTTATTTTTTATGCTTTATCAACTTTAATTTAGAGATAGTCTTTTGAATTACCCATATTAATCATTGTTATGGGCTCTCAAAGTATGGTATATTACATTAAATAAAGATTTACAGAAAAGATGTATTTATACCGGCAAAGCAATTTGGCATTTTATACCCCTTATAATAAATTAGCTACGCAGTTAATCTACAGTTGTACCCTTAACTTATTAAGACGGCTCTAAAACAAATACTTATAGCTCTATTTTTAGGATATTTAAATGTTATTTTTTTGGTATTAAAATCTTCTTTTGATCGACATCGAAAATATAGTTTTTGTAGTAATTGAAAGATTTGCTGTAATTCTTATTACGAAATGTGGATTGCTTAATGATAAGTTGTATGGAAATAATAAAGAATTAGTGTATTTATTAATCTGACGGCACAAACGCAGCTTAAAGGTTTTGTAAGAAAAAAAGAAGGTCGACAAAATATCATTTTTATATTTTCTTAAGATGATATTCCATCCACAGGATAGTTTTTGCTTATTTTATGCTTCGATCATATATTATAACGTCTTTAAAACGTACAAATTAAAATATATCCAGTCGTATAGTGAGGCCACCGAAAAGCCAAGACGTCACCCTGACACTTTTTTTGGGAAGGTACTTAATTTTCAAGCACACGTAACTAATATTTCGATGTAAAGTTTTTGTTGAGAAGCATGTGATCATTTTTTAATGATTCGAACTACTAGTATTAAGAAATATTTAATTTAAAATGATAATACTTCTTATTTAAGACTAAACTAATTTATTAAGGATTGATGATGCAGATACTTTGAAGAGACTGGTAACTTTTAAGGCAGTGGGAGTCCTGATAAACTTTCTTGGTTACTTTTTGCGTTATTTCCATGGCTGGATATAATTGAAAATAATTGACAAGTTTTTGGCGTTTCCATCTAGATAGGGACTGGAGGAGTTTTATTAAGGAAGCTAATGACCACCTATATGATAAGTACGTAATATATACTCGTATTGTAGTCATCCATGTGGACGAGAGGTGGATGTATGTGCTTCGGTGTCAGGAGTTGCGGATACAAATCATAGTTGCTTTAAAATTTATGAGCACATTCGGCTGAGTAACTAATTGATAGCCGATTCTTGTGAAAAAAGAAATCTGCCAAGATAAGTACAAATAATATGTAATATATGTACATAGGTTTTCGCGTTGTAACCCAAATCAATGAATAATACCTGATATAAACTACATAACGAGTAAAGCAATCCACTTCTCGACGTTTTTAGTTCCGGAAATCGCCTGATTTCGATCGGGCGTAAGGGTGAGGTGGATGAATAGAGGGTACGTTTTCTAGTAGGCAGCGGATGTTGTCGAGTGTGTGAGTAATCGGAATTTTTAAGCGATAAAACGTCTCTCTATAAAACGTGTGACATCATTGACACTTAGAAACCTGCACACGGGTCTGGGCCTATTCTTACCATTATGATGTAATACTATAGACCTGCTCAAAGCAAATGTCGGATGAATCAATAAGCTTACCCGTATATTTTTGTGAGCAGAGCACGTGTAGATTTATGCGACCGTAAAACTACCCTTTCAGGGGTGGCTTGCATCATTTATTGAGCTCTACTGAACCTGGCATAAACCCGTAATTTGATCATAAGTTTTTCCTAGGACCCGCCATTACAGTCAATACATGAATCAAAGATTCAATATTTTTGCCACCCCCCGTCCACAGACCGAAAAATCAATTCCCACCTTAGAATTGAAATAATATTTTACGCAGAAACCTACAGAAGGTATACCCGTAAAGATATCCTTTTTATTCTATGGAATTTGTAAAGAATGAAAACAGTAATAGGGATCTTATTTGGGTCAAGTATTGTAGGCAAGTATGCTCTAGTTAAAAGTTACCAGGCAGCTCGTCTTTTCACCTTTTAGCCAGTTGTATTAAAAAAGTTTTAAAAATCGAATATAAAAAAAAACAAAGCAACATACGTCCAAATTGCCAAAAACGTAATAACAATGTGTGACTTAATTTGAACGATTTGAATCTATTCTTAATGAATGAATGAATTAACGGAATCGTTCAAACCATAGACAGTCATTATTTATTAGTGTGCAGTGGCGTATCTATAAATGAAGATACTGTTTTTGAAAATATAAGGCAAGCGTTATGTATAAAAATTTAGTCACGAAATTAGATATAACGTAATTATTGCATCAGATATGCTATTTATTGTTGATATATTTCAGTAAATAGAGATTTTGAAATGGTACTAAATAAAGACAATTATAGTGATAAATTAGTGAGTATCATAATGGCGAATTCCATGCACGTAAGAGTACTTCAATATTAAAAATATAACAGACACAAAAAGTAAAATGAAATTATTAAAAACATACTTATTAAAAGCCTATTCGTTAAATCAATTATTTATATAACATATTTTAAAAAATATACTCGTTCAAGATATCCACAACAGTACTTTTGCAAAAGAGGCGAGTATAAATTGGGTATAAAATATATAAAAGTGAATGTAAGAGGAAATTTGAGAAGGACCAAAAGAGAAAGCGTCTTCTTAGAGTCTTAGACAGATCATATTACACAATTTAAAAAATATAAATCTTAATTCACTCTCACTCAAATGAAAGATATCGTTACACGAGCCCATTTTGTTAAACGCAACGATTGTCCAGCACATTAAGTTATTTATTTTGTACATTATACGGATTGAGCATGTGGTGTTGTAGAATATGAGAGTTCCAGAGTTCTCCATGAATTTATTAAAGGAACTCCGGTAGAAGCTTTACTCCTAGGCCATCTTTGTAAGAGAGGACATCTTATCATGGAGACTCATGGAAGAATGTGCAGGTGGCTGTATGGTAGACGTAGAAGTTAAAAAATACCACGATGCTTAGGTACTAGAGTACAATTTATTTTCAGATTTTCTAAGCTTCACACACACACGCACATGTCTTTGTAAATTATATTTATGTTAGGCTTGTTAAAGTATACGTAAAAGTAATTATTAAAATTACTGCTAAACCTTCATAAATCGTGACTGCTACTGTCATTTAACAGTGGTTCACACGGTAGACGTAAAATGTATTTTAATCGTAAAATACAGTGACAGTTTACGATGATGATTTGGTCACTGACTAAACGACTAATCCATACATATTCATAAGGCAGTACCTGTAATATCTTATACATATGTATTATATTTATGGAAGGATAATTAACTAATCAGGTGTCCATTAAATTAACAATTTTATGTAATTTAGTAAAAATTATGTATAATTGTGTCATTAAGGTTATGAAAAACAATTAATTACGAACAATATGTAATTGAAATGTTAAGGGCGTGCTTTGCGTATTCATATTTTCATAATACTTATGAAAATTGGTTTGCGTCTGGGGATCGTCAGTAGCGCCATCTGTTGGCAGATAGTTGCGATTTGCACAATGCTAAACCATTGAAACTTTCTCGTATTTAGGTAATGTCTAATATGAAACGGGAAACCCAGAGGCGTTTAGACAGACAGCTTTGTCAGCAAACTTTGTATGGTTAAATGAATATTGTAAAGTGGGTGTGTTGCCAACATCAGCGGCATTTATAAATTTCATTAAATAATAATGTTGGACGAATGAAAAGACTAAAAACCATTTCGTATCAGACTATGTATCGTTTTTGAATAATTGGTTGTAATCCTTTACTAATCACTTTTATAGCTTTATTCAATCATTGCCATTAACTTTATTCATTTTGTTATTAAAAATTAATTTTAATATTTGGCTGCATACAATCTTTTTTGGCGCCTATTGATTATCAATGACGATGTTAAAAGTTGAAAGTAAAAAAGTTGATATATAAATGACAACCAAAATAATACAATATATGAAAATTTCACGTCGCCATCACCGCTTGGGAGAAGCTTCTGTGACGGATACACACACATGTGTTTTCTGTTTTATAATGTAGATGAATACATTCCAAATATTTAACATAGTTATCAATTTAAATAAGAAAAAGTTCATAACTATTTTTAATAAAGTAATAACCTATACCTCACAAGAGTGACAGTCCCATGTAATGTTATGCAGCGACACTGAAACTTATTGAGACACGTGTTGCGGATGCCGGAAAGTTTTAATCGTGTTTGCTTCTTCTTCTGACTTGCAAGATTTTAGCGTCCTGGAAAATCATCGTGTATTATACGCATATGTATTTGGAGGAACGAAAGGAGATGTTAATATTGAAAACGATGCGAAGTGACCTGGAATCGTAGAGGTGCCACAATATGGCCATATGCTTCATACAGGAAGTGGACACGGAGAAAGAAGAATACCTGGAAAGTTTACATAATTTTCCCCCACTATTTTGACAGTAAATAAATAAATTTTCAATTATAAATTATTTAAAACTGGTGAACTTCCATATGTGAGATCACTGTTAACCACCCGGGTTTCGCCTTTCGGCATCTTCAGGCTACATTATATGTGGGCAGTGAG
>JAGVSQ010001607.1:0-28275 GCA_022683975.1 Rhyacophila evoluta | reverse complement strand
AGAATTTAAAATCAATTTTCATCAAGCACCATCAGTCAAAAATATTAATTATTTACTTTTCAAATATAATTTAATAGTAATATACGCAATTATCTTTATCATATTATATTTACAATTTTTTTATAGCACGCTTAAGCCATCTTGTATATCGTAATGAACACGAACCTTTTCTTTCGTAAAATGTATAATAATTCTGTGAACGCCATTGAAGGTAGCACTTGCGTTGTAATTAGATCGAACAGGCTTTCGAAATACCGTATTGTGTGCACACACAAGAGGTAGTAAGTGTAGTGTACATAATGGGAATCGCCAAATGGAGGCGAATCCCGATCGTGGGTTGTGAGCAAGTGCGTGGCAGGGCAGGCCGGCGGCCGCTCGATTGACGGCCATTGTGGAAAAATGGAGGTCAAGATTGTATCGACCTCGCGGAAAGTTTACCGACGCTTATTTCTATTTACTCGAGATAAATCATTTTCATCTGCCGACAATCTGATTTGAAATATTAAAAAATTATCATTTAACTCTCAGTACCAAACGGAGCTTTCTACTCATCAGTTATGGGTGTGTGTGTTTTTATTGTAAATTGCCATCATCACATCATCCACGATCCCATGATGGTCAAAGACTAATAATTTTCAAAATAGAAACCATTGCATGTATAAATGTAAAGCTGATATACCATGTTCGGTCACAAATTGGAACATATGGATCTACACACTGTGAAGATAACCACTCCGAAAGTAGAGTATATAGTTCTCCGCAATGTGAAAACGCCTTGGCAGATTATTTTTTACGAGAATCGTTTGTCAGATAATTGCTCATCCCAAAAAACATCCAGTCCTGTATTTTTAGATTTTAAAAATCCGACAGATGGGCAATCGAACCCGCATTCCCCGGATTGTTGAGCGCGCACGCTACTATCTACGCTAGCCGGGAAGACAAAGCTGATGACTAAAACTTAATTTAAAAATACATCTAAATTAATACCATCGAAATTAAGCAGATAATGGATACTTCTACGTCTGATTTTTACATCATTTTAAATTTGAGTAGTTTATCGCATTGCACACACGGCCACAAGCTAGTATCAAAATTAAACTCATAACACTGACGTCTTAATATTTGTGATGTATTTCCTATTCAACAATTGTCTTTAATCTCTTGTTACATCCAAAACTAAAGATGTGCTCCAGCCCTTGAAAAGTATAGAAAATAAAACATGTTCGGTAGCCTTACGGGCAGCTTTAAATCTTATTTAAGAACCCACGCAACTTCAGCCTGTGAAATTAAGGCTTTATCCTAAGTCTTGTCTGAAAACATTCACCGTTAAAACTTTAGAATTTTAATTAGTTATATAATGAGAGTCTTATTTTGAGGTAAATAATTAAATAGTAAATAGTTTAATTAAAAGGAATAGTTGAACTATATTCCGCATGTTTTAATTTAAAATTTGACATTTACAGTTTTTTTAATCAATAACAATATGAATATACCATTAAAATATGTTTTTTGAATATTTTTTTCCGTGAAATACTCTCATATAATTTTTTTAAAGATATAAACATATTATGATATCGTACTCTTTTTTCATTCTTTTTTATATGAATAGCTTCCAGCTTGTATCGACGTGTTGTATTATATATACAGCGGTAGATTATCAAAATAATGTTTATATTTGTTATGTATACAATAAACAATTATCAATCACTTCTACACGCAACAGAAACTTTCTTCGGAAATTTTCACAGTTAAATTAGCTAATCCATTAAGTAGTTTTTTGCATCGAATTATATATATATTGTATCACTTAATGCAGATTCGAAATATAAATAAAGTAACCACCAATTAGTTCATCCAGAAGAATTCTGGCGTAACGTTACGGATGACCCGATAATGTTACAAGTAAAATTATTATTTTTATCAATAACAATATTAGTTAATTTTATTTGACCTTTTCCAAACGTAATATTTACAGGATTTTATCATAACTATTGTATTACACTTGTTAAACCAAGTTATCCTTTGATTTAATATGTACTAAAGGTTTTCTTAACCGTTACCTCTCATTATAATTTAATAATAATATTTATGCTAGCTATTGATACTTTTGTTAAATATATGTCACAATATTATTTTATAAAACCTTTTCATCAAGAATGGTTATTGCGGTAGTACTAACAAAATTTATAACGAGCACATTTATTTATGGAACCTTTATATAATTAGGATAAACCTTTTATTGGGAGAAAATTTATTTTCATGTAACCGGGATTATACTTCATGCGAATCTTTATTCTTTGAAGTCCGCGTGTAGAATAATAACGTACTATGATTTTTAATTTTATAAATGAGCTTTACATATGAAATTCTTTCATGAAACAACTTTGTAATGTGAAAAAAATGTAAAACAGAAAAACAACTCTCAAAAAATGTCGTCTTTTTCTTCTTTTTTTTTGTTACTCAGCAACCCTTTTTTTCCAATTTTAAATATTATATATTATGTTTTCTTCTGTTACCATGATTCAATTCATTTTTGCAAGATTGTATTAACAGCTGGCGGTTTCGTGCTTATATAGGTAACGTTACACCGGTTAAGCTAAAACTTTGATTTTTTTGTCAGAACCTTTTCTTTGAAACTTTTGCAGGCAACGTCTCGATTATAACTTTGTGTAATACATATTTTCAATTTTAAAAAGCTCATAAAAATAATGAAAATTTTATGTTAAAAATATAAACTCGTATTTTTAGTTGATTTACCGGATAATAAATCAATTGCTCTCGAGTTAAAGCTAAAAGATGCAACACAAATGTAGTGCGATACATAACTCAAAATCGGTAAAACGTCACATTTATCTTTTCGGTATGACATCTACTATAATATATTGCTGTCGCTTTAGGAGGTAGACCACACATATTATGTTTCAACAACGCAACTATAATATTTTTAGATTATTATGTCAGTTACAGTGCAATTCGTCGCTGCAAATCAATAGTAACACTAAATACTTATATTTATATCTTCAACACGTTACCACTAACAAAATCTGCAAAAAATCTAAAACCCAACAATTTCACGTTGGCTAATCATAAATTTATTTTTGTAAAAGTAATTTTTTTTTTCATATCTTGATCACAAATTTAAGTGGCATAAAAATAAACCTTTTGAACTCGTGAATTTGTTTGTCGAGAGTTAATTATAATCGTATTTTAGGCGGTCTGTCCATTATCAACATATTTCCAGCTAATCATCAAAGTGGACACATTGTTGATCATTTTTAATTTATCACATAGTGTGTACTATTTTCATATAGATTCATTCATGTCTTACATCTTAATACGTAATTTTTATACGACTACAAAACTTGATTCTTGCCTACTTATCTATCCAGCTGCAGAGACGTCACATCTTTGATTGAATTATTATGACATTGATGTATTTTATTAGATTATGTTATCTTATAGAATTATATTACGTAGATTAATCAACATACAAATAGACCTTATGATCTATTCAATGTTAAAATTAGCGTATTTTCCAATATTTTACTATATTTTTACGTCACTTTAACGTAATGACGATATATCTCCGAGGATAAATGCAGCTGTTTCAAAATACTGAACTAAGCCCGTTATTATAGTATGAAATAAATAAATGGCAATAAACTTAATATTAGTCAAAATAAATAACGCAGTTGTATTATTTCCAGTAATTTTATGATATCACATAAACATTTGTTTTCTCTTTGTTTGGTAAAAGTTTAATACTCCGTTAATCGGATTTAACCAGATCGTGAGCCCTTAAAAATATATTTGTATTATGCACACAACATTATTCGCGTGATTACACATTTCTTGGCCATTTGTCATACATGCATTGATACCACTATGCACGCAAACACATTATTACTTTTTCTCTATTTGCACAGCTTTAGTTCAATGTTTAATCGTGTAAATTACACCTATCACACATAATAATTGATCACAATTGTTGCACACGTGTTTAAACTTACGCGCATACGATGTGTAAACATATCTGCTCTTAAATCACATCTTATAGCAGTGAAGAACTTGCGCCATCTGCCATGAAGATAAATCACGTTTTTCCAAAAACGTTTAGTTATACCCGTACATTGTACACGTTTCGCTTACTCTGTCTACTGGTTGCCGTAATGTGAAATTTAATTATGAAACGACTGTTTATGATAAATGTATTCGGTGTCATTTTCCACTTCTGTTTATCTTTTCCAGTTGATTTATAATGAAACTTCACCACTTGCTATTTTCTTTTCATCGCAAACAGTAAGTAATAGTGAAGCTTCTTAGTTTTTCATATAAACTTCAGTAATATATCATATATTTTTGTTTAACACTCCTATTTTTATTTCTCTGTGTATGTATAATGTTAAATTTTGATGAAAAGATATTACAATAAGTATTACTTAATTATCAATTTATAACAACTCCTATAGTACCTATTCCACATGTCTTCTATTCTGGACCAGTTTCATCCATATTAATTAAGGATTACATGTTTTATAAATTAGTCTACTCGAAAAGGCGAGTATTTTTATATTAACTTCCTTGTTGATTTCTTGCATCAAGTAAGTTACTTGGATCGGAATTGTTATAGATACATTCCATTGATGATGTTTTTGCAGTTTGTATTCAGCCAGCAGTGTATGAAATGTGTTATAATAAGTAACGTTACTATAACCTACCGTTTGTAATAAATTGGGATATATTTATTTTATTATAAAGACTAAACTAAAGACGTTACAAAATAACCCATAAACGAACCAAGCGACTATTTTTTTTTTCTCTCAAACCATATATTGACGTGATTCTTTTTTCTAAACATTGTTGAATCTCGTGTAATTCTTCCCTCTCATTTTTCTGTGAATTATGTTATATATAGCAACTTTTTAAATCTTCTCTTTTCTACTTTGGTGAAATATTTCATTAATTAAATATCCTATAACAGTAGAACCGTGTGCCATTAACTTTATAGAATTTGATAAATTTAATGCCCAAATAAGCCTTCAATATTAAAAACTGGAAATGTAACAAGTAAAACGTCGCAACATTGATTATCAAAACATTGTGAAAAAATCTAATCGGATGTCCATTTATTTGATAGTGAATTACAATCCCACCGATTTGGTTGTTTCGGTGTTTTTCATAAACATTCAGCTTTGTATTATAACTGTTCAAGTGTCATAAGTATTCGATCTGAATATTTCATTGTCATTTCGTCTCATCCAACAAAAAAATAAAATGAATTTAAATCGCTCTCAGTTCATAAAAATAGTTTTTAAATCGGTTTTACAGTTTGTTTTGTATTGAACATGAATATTCACTTCGAAATTTATCGCCTGTCTCAATAAAATTAACGTCATGTTTTCACTCACTGTTTTATGGCATATGATATTTGTTCAAAGCATTTTTTTTGTTTCGACAGAAATAAAACGTAAAAAAAATAATTTTATATATTGATTACACAATTATCCACGTTGAAGTAACTATTGTTAAAAAATATATTGATGTTCTTGATACGATTTATTTGATGTAATATTTCTTTCCACATTCCAATATAAAAGAATTTTAATGTATTATTAATTGAAGCAAATTAAGTAAAATATTTTTAATAATTTCACTTCATTCTTCGCGCATTCGGCATAAATGATATAAAAATTATACATACTGGAACGATTATTCTTATTTTGAGAAATGTATAAATGCATTTATAGTAAATGAATTTTATATTCTAACTTGGTCAGATTCCAAGTAATTCCAGATTTGTTTGGTTTCACAACTTGGAAATAAAATAATTCACTTTAATCGAATTAACTTGATAAAAAGGCTGAATAATAAATTAATAAATGGTTTACATGCTACTGAATTGCATTCGGTGTAATTCAAGCGTTATAACACCATACGAGTATGTCTCACAAATGGTTAATGTATCTAGAATTGCTGGTCATAATAAGTCTGAATTATATCTTACTTTCGTATAGTATTACTATATTCAATATTGTCGCGGGAAAATTGAGCGCGGATTTTCATTCGACGCTGACCGAATTTCCCGTTTGTGTAACAATAACAACAGTCAGAGGTCGCCCACTTCGCGTCACCTTTGGGAGGTCGCCAGATGTCCTTATTGTTTGATACTATTACATCTAGTTTATGGAACAGTTATCATATTGCTCTAGATTTAATACAATTTTCTTTGTGTACTGCGCTGTAATACGTTATTCGTTACAACATACTGGAAGTCGTTTATTCGTGGGCAAAAATCATAAATTAACCAAATATTTTATTCCATACAAGTTATTCCGTTTTTTTTGTTGAAATCTAAAATTTCCTATTACAATTATTATTATGCTACCATCTGAAATTATTAACTGATTTAAAAAATCGTACAAAGATTTAAAATTCGTGCCATTACTCACCGTGTTTCATGTGTTTTGATTTATTTAAATAAAATTATTTTTGTCACATATACATTAACCCTATAACACTGAATCAAATATTGACTTTTTCAGATTTATCGATAGATAAATAGACTCGCAGCATTTTCATGGCGAGACTAAGTTTGTATAGAAATATGTGAGTCTTTTAATATATAATATTAAAAAATTAAAAAAAAAATACAATATTAATGAATTACATACAATTATATAAACGTTGGAATTTCTTGTTACTCGTATTTACAGTTTTAGAATATCTTTGGTGGAAATTCGGTTAAATATACCGGTTTTTAAGATGATTTTGAATTAATTAGCGATAAATTTGCGTGATATTTTTTAAAGCATTTGAATCTCCAGAATATAATTACCTGACGGATTGCTTTTCATTTGGATTGATCGGCAGACAATTGCTAAAGTCAATAGCCATTTAGTTCTTCAACTTTTTTGGAAATGTTCAATTCTCATCTTAACAATATTCATACACCTACCAAACACGTACTGAAAAGTCTCATTCGTTTGTTTTTATTCATTCACAGATAATTATTACACAAGTAGTAAATGTTCCGATAGAAAACTAAAGAAAAATATATCTTACAATAACACTCCAGAATATACAACGATATTATCAGCGATGTATCCAGCCATTTACACCTGGCAATTATTACTTATATTATGCGCAATATATCAATAGTTTTCTCTATAAGTTCGCAAAAAATATATTCACCTTGTTTTATTGCATGCTATAAATTTGCTAAAATCGAAAGTTTTTTCGAAATAAAAATATTTCAAGTCCTTTTACGCCGAAGAATGACTGTCGAAAAATTAATTTATGTAAAAAAAAACTGAAGCACACTTTTATTGGATGGCGTTCGCATCGTATTTTTTTTAAACTTTATTTTCCCTCTCCAGTCTGATTGGCGTTTTGATTTGTTTGATGAGAATGATCTTTAATGTAATTGAATATCTCATACTAACTGCAATCGTTTATGCGTACTTCATTTCAAATTTATGTATTTGTATCAAGAACTTCGACCGTGTATGACTACTATATTATACACTAGACTTTCTTTGAAGTTGAAGTTATATTTTTTTTATTCTGCTTTTCATGATCACTATGTTGTAATTCACTGCTTTAACAAATTTCTGTGAAATATTCGTACTTTTATTTACAATTACAGTCTCAGAATTAACTTTTTCATTTTCGATTTGAGACTTTTTTCTTATTTCTCATTGCACAATTTGGATCTCATTCTGATTTATATGAGTATATAAGTGAATCATAAACCTGTTTAAAATCATTTTATTATTTTAAATTGATAAATATATATATAATAATATCTTTCACAGTTTTAATGAGACGTAAAATTAATTTTCTGTGTCATTTACTCACTTAATTCATTTGCTTCTACTCAAAATTATGATTTTGTTTAGAGAAATTTTAGATAAAAAGATATCAATATAATAAATTCGTAACATATACTTTAAACTCCCACTCCCACATGTTTTATTTCGTTTATTTTATGTAATCAAATCAAAATGTAAACGTTTTTGCATGTAAATTAATTATTAGACAGAATATCATATACAAAAAAAGTTATTAAGTTATTAAACATTACTCAAAATATCGTCTTTATCTACCATTCGTTTCGATAAATAAATGAAAAATACGATTCATATTTCTAATTACATATTGATAGAATAGATATTCTATCATTCCTTTATTTCTGACAGTGTACTATTAAATACATATATGATATGACTATGGACTTAAAATTTCTCCATAAGGTAAACAAGTCTTATAAAAACTACATTCGATAAGTGTTTTTCTTCCTACGATAATACCACCACAGAGTGTCTCCCAGACCACTTTGTGTACTTATTTAAATCCGCAGTCCCGTCTTTTGTCACAACTTTTCGTCCTTAAGAATCTCGTACATCATTCTTATGCTAGTTTTGTTCCCTTGACTTGCGCCACTCGTTCCATTCTGTGACTGCTGTGAAAGAATTATTTTCCGAAAAACATTGAAACGACGAAGATTTTTAATTACTCCTCTGGAATATAAATCATAAACATTTTTTCTATGTTTCTTTATAAAGGCTTGTGTATATATATAAAACCTTTACAAACATTTGTCTGTAAAGTATCCTTAAATATACAATAGTTGTTAAATATAACGTATTATATATGTAACAGCTTATGTTACCCGTATATGAAATACAGTAGGAGCCTATCAAATGATTATAATATTTTATTAACGTTATATTTTAATGTAAAGACATGTTTTTCTATTAAATTATTAAAAATATCCTTTACTTTAATTAGTATTGACTTTAATTAATATTTATATACATTATATACAAATATGTGTGAGAAATTGTAAAGTTCTAATTTATAATTTTAATTCAGTTTAGTTAACACCAAGGTTACATTGGGTTATTACTATTTTTACATAACTATTGTACCTAATTATGCTTAATAGAATTTGTTATATTTAATTTGTCGTATGATATCGATTTGTTAAGTTTAATGTTATCAAATAAATGGCTCTCGACACTTATTCACGAAATTACACTGTCACCAAATATATGTTGGTTAAATCTGTGGCATTATATTACATATTATAATCACTGTGCTGCTTTGTACACAGCTATTTTTTACTCTTCGTTGTAATTATTCTGTTGTTATTATCATCATAGTATTTTTCGAGTATTTAGTGTATTTTTATATCTTTTATTAACTATCAAATCTGCAGGAACAAACTTAACTATAACATAAAAATATTGTATCTCATATGATAGTAAGCGCTGCGCTTGTTTTTATTTTGGGTGGTAGGATATCATTCGGTGATTTCGTATCAAAGTTACCCTCCAAGTCGTATTGTCATACGACGTCTTTGCTTTGGCCTTCGTGGATAATAGAGATTCATGCAAATGCGTCAAATAATTGTAGACTCTTATCAATTCTTCTTCCGCGTCGCAATTTTCCGACGACAAATTGTTAAAATTTCCTTTAATACGTTTTTCGCGAAATTTGCGATGTAATTTAACACGAGACTTTCTCTTTCCCTACGCAATTTATTCTGCTACTTTACTGGTCTCTTTTACTCCGGAGATTGATTTTCGCCATTTGTCTCAAAAAAATAAAGAAACAATTTAGATAATAGTGTTATCAAGAGAATGGCGTACCTTCGCATTGCTTGTACATCGGGAAATTAAACTAAAACCTTTATTTACCTACATCTTTTTAGTGGATTGTTTTCACGAAGAATCAAATCCAAATACTCCGTCTCATCATTATTTTCATACATTATAATAAACGGCTTCTATTGATCAATTTAAAACCTAAACCGTTACTTGCATAATAAATAAGTATATATATTCGAGCATTGTTCAATGATTTATAAGATAATATTTTTTTTATTAATATTGATAAAAAAATGAAACACGGTTATTTAAATTCTTTTTCATATGAAATGTAAAAAACTTATACTAAAATATGTATGTATCATTTTTACTCCCATAAAACAATAATGATCTCACGTAGCGGTATCGCACAGTATTTCAATATCAAAAATACCGGTTTTAAAGTGTCCTTGATTCGAATCAAAATATTATTACGGTAATTTTCAGCTTCAATAAAGTATTCATATGAAATAACAATCATCCATATTACCAAATAAATATTCACCAAAAAGACCGGTTTTTGAGCGTCCTTGATTCGGTTACGTTTTATTCTCTTCTCCCGATATTTTGATCAAACAAATCACAAAATCACTTGGAACGAATTCAATTCTCATGACAAAAGAATAAAGTCTTTGCCAAAACTTCTGATTTTTTCCTTTTGTTATTGTTATGGTATTGGGGCATAAAATTTTACTCCGAGATTATAATTTTTTGAAAATTTCTATTATATTCTTCATTATCCTAAAATATGAGACGCGATTTCTTTCATTTCAAACTGATTTATATTTTTATTCAATGTACTGGAATAACCTGCTGTTTTAACAAGGTCGAAAATACGAATTGTAGACTTGGTAATATAATAAGCATGGAATTTATGCAATTTCGTATCGTACTGATTGAATAGAGTAGAGGTTAATGACACTTTGCCTGGCTAAAATATCTGTGAGCACTATTTACTCAAATCAAATTTTAAATACCACATAGCAATTATTATTACTATTCAATAACTTTTAATTATATTTTCTATTTTCTCTATCAGTATCTATTTTTAAATCGGTTGAGAATACCTCGCCCACAAAAAACGTGCGACCGTTAAGCGTCGGTAAAAATAGTTTACAAAAAAAGTTAATATAATGGATCGAGATTGAATAAACGTGCAAACTTTTACTTTTTGTTCGTTTAATTTTGCCTAATTATTTTACTAACGATCTATAAATTAATTTTAATAAAATAATAAGCCATTGCCTCGATGACGGACTTCCATTTGACACCAGAATTCGTAGATTTGATTCCCATGCCTAAATATCATTCTAAAAAATCAAGAATGGATACCGAATTTGTCGATTTGTCAACGAAGCGAAACTAGATTATATTTTATAACTAAACTATCCATTTGACATAATATTATTTTATATTAATGATATATTTTAAGATACGTTTATAAATTTAAAATTTCAGACAGAGGCATTATATATCAATGTTTTTAAATTAAATTTGTATTGCATCGTGTATCTAAAATAATACGAAAACAGTAATATAATAAGTTTAGAGATTTCATTTAAGACGAAATGAGAATAAAAGATATTTTTTGTGAAATTGGATTTCTTCAATATAGTTAGTTAAAGTAACGACTTTTCGCCCGCATTTTTCTTCGTTCAAAGCTTCAATCAACTTCATTCAGTCGTTTCAAGTGTGCTTATGGGAAAATAAAATACTAGTCCACTATTAATATAGTAAACATTCTTTTATGGGAGTCTTCGATCGATAAACCATTCTAGACAGACTCAAAGTATGCACTTAATTTTACAACCTTTATCAAATAAGAAATGAAATTTGTTTTTTTATTAAACGTAAACTAGTGCAACAAGACTCTTAATCTGTAAGTGCATATTCATATTACATTACTATCGTTTCGTCATAAAAAAAACTTTATAAATAAAATTCAAAAATATCTCGAATTAGCGAAATTTATATTTTAGTTTATATTACTGTACTACAATATTGTATGTTTCTGTTAAATATCTACCATATGTATGTGTTTTTTTTTATTTATGAGCTTTTTTTACATTATTCATCAATACATGTTATAATTTCAATATACAATTTAGTGATCAATCCCATTTCCAATCACATAACACCCATTGTAATACTTCTTGTTATAGCTTTTAAAAATACATTACGAAAGTTTGAAAAACTCTGTTTCTAAGTAATATCGCACTTTTCATTACTTGATACCATAACAATATTATCTTTCACAATGATTGGCGTGTGCATTCCACCATTTATTTATAAACTTCCCCATCGCCAAGCAAGCTTTTACGTTTTTACTGGCTTCCTTGCGGAATGCTGTCGAGGCAATAAAAGCTCCATGTAGGTTCTTTTATCTCTTCATTCAAAGCGTTTTATCCTCGTCAGTATTGCGCAGGTTCACTCGATGTTAAACCTTTAGGAAAATCACGACGTATCCGCTTTTAGCATACACGTGACGTGTGATTGGCATACTCCTTATTACTATCTAAATCAACCCAGATAGTTTACCAAATTAAAATTTGTATAGAAATCTTTTATTACGTGTATATAATAAATATAAATCATATGCATTATACACTAGAATTTATGATATACACCTTGAAAGTATTATTAAGTTGCGCTGAAAAAAACTGAGTGTTTTATCGCGAAAAAATATATACATATATCATATTCACGCATATATTATAAGTGTATTTCATTGCATTGCCGATAGCGTTGATAAGTACAAACGTCGATAGTTTTTAATGCACTCTACTTTTGACAGGTAGATTGTTAAACATGTAAGAAATAAGGATACGTAAATTAACATACTTTATAATACTTTGTAGGAATCAACTTATACAAGTCATGTATCGCTTTTGGAAATTAAATATTTAACGTAAAAAATATATATTCTGAAATAATTACCCTATCGAATCACTACTATGTTATATAAGCGTCTTTTGTTGAAAAAAGAAATTATAATTTATATTGGTAGCATTTAGTTTTTGTATTGAGAAACTGTAAGCGCTGCTATGTTGTTATTACAAGTGTGTCTTTTGTATGAAATACATTTCATTTCTGCGGAGTCAGATTGTTGAGTTTTTGAAGAGTGTCTTTTGAACTAAAGCAAAGCACAGTTAATATGATTTTAATAATATCTGTTTTAAAAAATGCGCAGTAAAAGTGCGGTGTCTCGGGTTTGTCTGTTTGCTGGCTGACATAAAAAATGGCCGCTCGGTAAATTTATTGGTGTAGGATTTCCAGACGCAAATTTCTGTAAAACGAATCTCTTCCCCTTGGAATTTATGTTGTGTCTTACACCTCTTTTCCAGAAGATGACTGTGGAAACCTTTTTTGCGGAGATGGGGAGACAGCTGTGAAACATTATTCGCGATTTGTTTTTATACACTTTGAACCGAACCGAAATATCGCGCAAAGAAAACTTACATATATTAGCACTTGATGGGGTGCATTATTTATTGGGGTACTTATTCCTAGTAGAAGAATACATGAATCTCATAAGATAGCGAGATTTCGTTGACTTTTGTATAAATAAGTACTTCAGCTTTATTTCTATCTTTACTCGTTTGTAATTTTACAGTCTGAATAATATGGATTGTTCTTTTTTTTTAAGAATAAAAAGTCGTCAAAAATATATGTTGATGATCACACAGATGTAATTCTTAAATTGTGAAAAAAGAAAAAGAAGGCAAAATTTTTTCGGTGCTTAGAAAAGCAACAAGAAGCAAATTTTGTAGGATATTTTGCATACGAGGCTTGATACGGAGAAATATTTTTTACATGAGTAGTTATTACATTAGATATAATACACTATTGATCAAAGATAGAAGTTATTTTTATCTTATATATTATTTCTCGATGATAGTACGTGTTATGAAGCTGAATATCTAACACAATCATCGTTAGAAACAATGCGTTATTATAGTTCGCTTCGTAAATCTCGCGTTTTTATCCATATGTGTATTTTTTATTCAATACACTTCTAATAAATCACTATATTCAGTTATAAATTTATTTTAAAAAATATTAAATAATGAAATTCTTATAATTATTTATCCGTCCTATTATTATTTTCAACATTCAGTTACTTTTTGTGGGTGGGTTTTGCACTATTATACATGCTTTGTCTGTTCGCCCTAATTTTTACTCGTACTTGAAATATTAAATATTGGGACAAAACGTGTAGCATTAAACAACAGATCTCACCCAAATCCATTTCAAATAAAATCAAACAAAAAAAAGTGTTTTGTGTGTATTTTTTTCTGAAATATATGATCTAAAACTAATTGAATTAATTAACGCAGTTAATCTTGATATAATGAATATAAATAAAAGACAACTCATCTGAAAAATATAGAAGAACATTCATTTAATAATAATTTCATATGCTTCGCTTTTTAAAGACTTTCTGAAGGGGAATCTATAAAAAGATCTGTATGACAAGATGTATTTTATGACTCTTGTAAACCATAGAAACTTTTATCGTTTTTATTTGCTTGTTTGCTTGTTACCTACTTATATCTTTTCTAAATATGTATTTAAACGACGTTAGTAAACTTTGAACTTAATTTTTTTTTTTAATTCTTTATATTTTAAATCTAAATAAACTCCCAATATTTCAAAACATTTGATATAACAAAATCAATAACGCTACTATTATTTTATGGATTTTATTTACCATAATAAATATCATCATATGTATGGAAATTAGTCATTTAATAGAGATTGGTGATATTTAAATTATTTACGGTAGAACTATTATTTTTTTCTGATGCAACAAAACTACTATTTCAACCGGCTATCGAGTAATAATCAAACATCTTAGTTTATTACGAAATTGGTTTCATCATTGATGAATGTAAAAAAAAATCAAAAAGCAAACATAAAATCATCAAAATATATTGAATTTTCTTAAACACACTGAGTTCTTTTTGACACGATTGTATTAATAGTGGTTATTTTTTATTGTTTTAGGCCTGCAGGTGCACAGCATCGAGCAGGGTGCGGGAATGCCGCGGGGCGGGGGAGGGGCAGGGGGCACCGGAAGTGGCGGGGCCAGCCGCCGCGGTGCCTCCGCCGCCGGGGGCTGCCGCTACGACGCCGAGTGCGCGCGCACCGAGGCCTGGCTCGACGAGCACCAGGACTTCGTGCACGACTACTTCCTCAGGTAAAACTCAACATAACATCTTGTACATATTCAACCTTCTACTTCCTCGTCCATTGTTTAATACTATTTAATAACATTTAGATTTATTTTTGGTCATGAACATTACGAACACCGGGCCAGTTGCCTGCTTTATAATATATTACCTAATCAAGTACAAAATTAAGAAAATACTTGAAATGACGATTGAGTATTACTAATTGCACTCTACACTGCTACAGATTTAACACTTTTTTTTTAATATAACTTGAAATCTTATTATGGTATCGCAATAGTAAAGACTACTTACTGTCTTAAGATATCCATACCTACAGAACTTAAAAGGTTAATCGTATTTTCTTCGTGGATTAATTACAAAGTTTTTGTCACAACTACTTCTATCAGTAACTGAAATCTGACACCCGCTTGGCCGCGTCCATTTAATGGCCAGAATTTAATTTAAAAGAACGTAGACTTAGTTAGATACTTCTGTAGACATCAAGTTATTATTTTTTTTCGAGTAACTTCGTGTACTATCAAATCTTGGAAAACCGATTTGTAATTATAAGTTTTCCATTTTAAATTCCCTAATCTGTTAAGGTTCTTTTATTTTTTTTACTAGCGTTAACTATTTGTATTTTTCATCTGAAGAAGGTGAGCAAATGATCGCGAAAACTATTGGAACAAATCTATTCCATGCAAAGTGTCGCTAACGTCACAATATTATACTTATAGCTGGGCGACTTTGCTTCGGGCAATCGACATTTACTAAGCACGTATCTATATACACATATCATTACATTATAATTATGTCTTCTTCATTGCTCATAATATGACGAGGTTAATTATGTATGTATCTGCATCTGAATGTATTACGAGGTTTACTTTGAATAAATTGAACTCAACACTCAGTAGATCATGGCTCTTGTAAATCCCGTTTAAATTAACACATTTGTACGAATATAACTAATGTATTGAAACGTTGCCATCTCTTAAATAACGCTATAATATGATTATCATTTAATATTTATTATAAATTGCTTCATATACCGTTGTATTATCTTCTCCTTTGAATTTCGAAATGTTCGAAATCAAAAGCTCGAATTTTAAATTATATCAAATCGGTTATTTTCAAATCAAAAAGATTTAAATAACTAATATTTTTGACTGATGGTGCTTGATGGAAATTGATTTTAAATTCTAAATTATTCCATATGTGATGAAAGTTTACCAGTTTTAAATAATTTAGAATTCAAAAAGATTTAGGTTAAATTTACTTTATCTTCGAATTTAGATCATCATCGTCAATATAGTTACCAGGAAATAAAATAATCCAGACAAAAATACCATAATAGTCAGGTAACCTGATGGTCAGTTATGTGATCCAATCCAAAGCATCTAGGTTTTAAAACTTCAAAGATACACAACTTGTATGCCTGATGTGGTGGTCTATCAGCTGGCAAGATAGGATGAGATATATTTAAACAAATCAAATATCGGTGTCATTCATTATACGTAACAAATCGTATTTATTTTTAATTCAAGAATCACACACTAAAACAATACACTTTAATTAAAACTATTGTAAATCAAAATGTAGATAAATCAACATTCCTGCTCTGATACAGAATTATGTGAATATACGAGCCTGCATAAGAAATGGCTATTAGCTACATCCCCGGCAGCGTATGCGGCTAGCAATTCGGAGAATGCGGTTCGATCACCAATCTGTCGGATTTTGAAAAAACCCAAAAATGCAGAGCTGGATGCCATTGGGTTGAGCAATTAATTGTCTGACAAACAATTCTCGTGAAAAATAATCTGTCACGACGTCTTCACATTGTGAAGATCCATATAGTCCACTTTCGGAATGGATATCTTCACACTGTGTAGATCCATATGCTTCACTTTGGAAGCAAACAAACATACACATGCAATGATACCAGTTCATGTGTGTATAATGAACTGATTTCATTTGGCTCCTAGCTAAATACACATCGGTCTACAAAACGATTCGTGATTCAAAATGATTTATATCGCACACACGTTACACAACTATCGCGGATACTCCTGTATTCTAATTGATAGAATTACATTTAATAATACAATTATAATCATTTATCATAAGAATACTATATATTTTTACTTTCTTAATGTGTATCGTGTTACGCTTTTCGTATCTTCCATCCACAATATTTTCAGTTTTTTTATCTAAAATAGTAAGGAGTATTTTTTTTTTACTATTTAATACATTAAAATTAAATAAATAAAACTAAACAAACAATATTAGTGTGTGTCTTTTCACTCAATGATTAACTCCCCTATGAATATTTGTAAACGAAAAAAAGGAATTAAATTATTTATATTACCGCTTCAGCCTCGGCTTGTTTGCGTATTTCAATTTCAGTACACGTGCGAGTATATTATTATATTATCATACATGTTGAACTTTATATTTTCATCAATACATCTTATTTTTTTAAGAATTTTTTTCCGAGAGAAAAATGGCTGATGTTATTGAAATGGACGTTTTTGTATTCTTTTTTATACCAAATCTGCTCTAAAAGTGGTGCATATCCATCTTAAGAATGTGAAGATGGCCACTTTATAAATGACGTATTTGTGGTATTTTTTCAGATTATTTCTTCACGAGAAATGATTTTCGGCTATCTGCTCGACCCATTCTTGCATATTTAATATTTTTATGTCAATATCGTATATATAATATGTAATATAATATATATTACAAACTCTTAACAAAATATAGCTTTGGGAATCAATCTTTTTATTTTTATCGAAAGGAAGTTAATGCTAAGATATGTCTGATTATTTTATAAATAAATTATCATAAATTTGTATGATCGTTTTGCATAATGTGAATTGTTTCTTTTTTTTCAGGAAAGCCACCCGCCACGTGGTGGACGCTTGGTTAGTATCGCACGCCACACCCCCAGCGGGCGATGGCCAGCACCCCTCACCCTCCAGAACCAACTCCGGCGCCACGACCCCCGTCAGGTGACTAACCAACGAAAACACTAACATACAATCTCATGATATCATAATCTGAGATGATAATTAATTACAGCATCCAATCATCTAAACCCTTATACCCGTCAAATATAATTTTAATCTAATGAATTAATATTCTTATTTGTACGAGTATCTATGGTTATTAAACTTCCAGCAAAATAACTCATTTATAACCACCTCGAACCCAATAATCATTTTTAAAATGGTAAGTATATCGTTTTTTAAGTAAAATCAATTATTAATAATACATATTTACAACCGCATCAATTAAGTAAATTAAAAAAAAATATTGCACACATCCTCATTTTAGTTAAACTAACGTGATAAAATTAAAGGATGAAGTAAGTAATAAATGTATGCACTATTTTGGAGAATAACCATTCTAGTGCGTGACAAGATCATGGATCGTAAACTAGTCATAGAGACGGACGGACGAAAATATTCCATTTATATTAATAAAAAAAAATAAGATGTATTACATTTTTAAGCCCGTAAAAACTATCAAACACGTAATAGAATACAATACGACTATATTATATACATGTTTTTTCTATTATTTACCACATTTAATTGCTCCAATTTAAGTAACATACCTAATTCTCCGTCTTATCACGCAATTGCGTACATTCCTATGTTTATTTAAAAGACTATATTAAATATATTAAAACCTCTTTGTATTTTCATTTTCGCTCTGTAAATATGGTAACATTATTTAAATATAATCCAAAGCTCTTTCGGGAGAAATGTCTGAATGTTGTCTAGCCTTGTTAGCATAAAGCTGTTTTATAATAATTACTTATTAAATGTAAATTTTCTGTCTTGTTTATCTACATACATTACATGCTTTCATTGTGTTACAGCAGGGATCAACAACATATCTTATAATAATGGCCATATTCAACACTAAAAACTAAATGGAACCATATTTAAGCATATATTTACTGTACACATACTTATGCAATCTGATATAATACGAGTACAAGTATGATAGTTTTTAATTTTTTTTTGTCAATTTAAAGTGTTTTTTACTAGGTATTAATAAAAAATAGCCATCTCAATAAGAAAATTTACACAGTTTTTCAGCAGCAATTTTTTTAATATTTGCAGGCACACCGCAAACAGCAACATGCAAACAATTTCCCAGTTTTTCGTAAGGCGATTTTCGCAAACAATATTCGTTTTGAAAAAAATGAACTGTTTGTAAAAGCAACGAGTTTCCAAATAAATCAGCCTTCTATCTATGCAAAATCCTTATTGGGAAACCATTTGTTCAAACCTACATTATTTAATGTCGTCTAATATTAATCATTTTTCGGTAAACTATGCAAAATTCTTCAAAAATATTCCGATCATATCTATAAAAAAAAATATATGTTATCATAAAGAAATCTCTGGACTATTATTAAAAATAAGTTTAAAAACATATTTTTCTATATAATTATCATAGCACAAAATAATATAATTATATTTATATCACATGCATATACTTACCACTTACTAAACATTAATACATTACAAATCTATAAAATGATATGCAATATACTATTCCTAATTTTGGCTGCGATGTGCAACTAAAGATTTCTTAAATGGAAATAATTATTTCATGAGAACCCAATTATTGATATATAATACAACTAAAAACAAATGTTTACCAAATAAAATCGTCCAATAATTTGTCAATTCAATCTTTCTACCCTCTGAATATACTTAATATCATCGTGATTTGTATTCTATAGGAAAATATCCGCCCACGAATTCGAGCGGGGAGGCCTCCTGAAGCCAATAGTAAACACGATCGACGGCACCCCCACATTCCTTTGCGCCGGAGGACCAGGGATGTGTGGGAGTGGAGGAGGTGGACCTGGAACCATGGTCGGCACTAATTCGCAGACCAATCGCCCGCAGAGACGTTCCAGACATGAGTTAAGACACCTTGACGAGAAAGAGCTCATATTTGAACTGGTAAGTGCTGAAAAATGTCTGAATTACAAAATCATTTTATTGTAAATTGAAATTTTAAAAAGTTTTTTTCTTCTCATCTCAAAACTTCGCTTGCTAACAAGATTCTTTTATCATTTATATAGTATAAAATAATTGATAATTATATTAAATATCGTCTATTTTCGAAATTAATTCCCAATTTCATACCTTCAATGACTTGTTCAAAGTTCTCGTTAGCTCTGTACAATAATCGAGATTTTATACTTTGTCTTCTTTATAGAATCATGAACTGTACTCAAAACAGTTTTCTTTTATCTTAATATTTTATCTATATCCGCAATGTTGACTTTAATCAAACCAATTTTCATTATCGAATACAAAATGTTATTCTATAAATATAACTACTACCTACCATAGAATTGCAATTGACAAATCGACATGTTAACGATTAAGACTTTGATTTTATTGTATATTAATTTTGACTTATTTTCTACGCAATTTCATGGAAGTCACAGAACAATAATTCATCAGCTAAATTCACCAATAAATTATACTACAAAGTAGGTCACTTATGATATTAAAATGTAATTCTCCTTAAAACCACATTTTTACTTTACTTATTCGGTGCGATACTTATTTCTCAATTTTACACAACACTTTAATATCGTTTGATTAAAGTATTGGGAAAAGTAAATTTCGAAAAGATGATCATAAATCAGTAAACTTACTATTGAAAACGAAAAAGCCTTTATACAGAGAGATTTTTAAATCAGTTATTTTTTCGCATCTATTACTTATTTCAGAATCTCATTTCGGTTTCGTAAAGCCCACAGAGTACAACTATAAGTAATTATTTTTCGACACTAGGTTTTGCTGACATTTATTTTCAATTAATCATTATATTCTATAGTTCGCGAAGAGTTTCTGCCACAGGCTTCCCAATTCTATCACAAAGTTTTTTTTTCTATCTTTTGGGATCATTTATTTATGATAAGGTCAATATAAAAATAAAACTAATAAAAAAGTTTACCTTAATTCAACTCTTACATTATATTTCTTTAGAGGCGCCAACAAATGCTATCAAAGACTATCAATTAAATTTAACTTTGCTCGGACGAAATTTAGGTCTTAAAAATATTTCATTACTATATTTACCTATGTGAAAATTCGTTTTTCACTCAAATCATTTCATTTTAACATGTTTTAAGTGTATAAACAGTTTTAAAACTTCTCTATTCTTCTCTATATAATTTATTCCATTTATTAATATAATATTATATCTATATTTGTATTGTTTTTATGTTACTGTTGTTTGAAGGGATTATAGTTATGCTAAAATTCATTTATAAAATAATAAATTTTAGTATAGAAAAGAGAATATTTTTTCGCTAAAAATGATTGATTACAAAGATTATAAATTTTAATTGTTTAATAACTAATATAATTTAAATAATAATCTTTAATTAATTAGACTTAGATAGATATAAAACACTAATTAAAACTTTGTCAGCACGAGTTTCATTAGATATGATATTAAAATCCTAATTTCAATAAAATATTAATTTCAAACCTGGTTCTTGTACAGAACACCTAAAGTTGTTGAATTTTATTATAATTAATTATAATTGACTGAAAAGGTAACGTATTTGAATTACCATCTCAAAGTCTCCTGCGCTTTTTTGCCCTCCCACTCACTCTTGAGTCGACCACAACTTCCCAGTGACGTGTTATAGGTTCTCGGAAAACATTCCATGCAATAAATACTATTTGGCTGCTATTTTTGGATCATATAATCACTAACCGCTCAATATAACATGAAAAGCGTCTATGAAGGAATGGAAATATTGTGTGGAAATATGCTATAGCTATAGCACGAGAAATATCATGTGATTTTTATTTTTTAATTCTTTTCTAAAGATTAATACAATATTTTTGATTATGTAATCCTGGATTCTCTCCTGTGATCTTTGATATACTTTAAAATATTTTTAGTCACCGTCTACGAACCGATAAATAGCACTGCCCAATAGAGAGTGGAATACTAAAACTGAGTTTAAATTGAAGTTTCTCAGAATGAAGTTGGTTAGAATAAAAGAAATTAAACACTTGATTCATAACCACTACAAAAACTAAATCTTTATATATCCATAAAATTTCATATCTTCCGTATTCCATGGAGTGTAATGGGAATTTATATTTTTTATTATCACTTTTGAATTGATTTCGATTCATTTAATATTAAAGGTGGTCACAAAAATATAGAATATTTTAACAAGCCTTTACATATAAGCTTCCGTGAATCTTGAATACTAATAGTATTTATAAATAATTTAAAATCAATTAGAGAACTTAAAATACTGTTCAATTAGATATCGGATCATTCCTTGGCTGTTTTTAATTATCGTTGTCTAAGTCTAGCCGCTATGGGCTCTTTTTCACACAGAGAACCCTTAGATATAAAACGCCGTGCACTTCACTTAATATCTTCTTTCGCAAGTTTATATTAATCCTCACCGTGAAAAGTTTACCGTAGAAATTTCCATTTCATTTCAGCAGCGATTATATTTGACGCTTTAATAACGGGAACGTGTTTTCAAAAGCTCTATTCTTACTGACATTATAACATTCATTGTCAGACATATTTAAAAGTTTCTTGCTAACTTTGCAATGAAACTCATTCATTAACAGGATTATGAATAAATACTTCACGACTGAACTTATGAAATGCAACAGCTTAATTATGGAAATTTACGTCTCTATGCTGCTTTGTAAAGCACTCATATAAAGTCAAATTAATCGTTATTAAAAATTATAGATTTTTGTTCAATATGTATAGAATAATTCATTTCTTACTTTACGGTACGATATTACACGATGCGTATGTTTATTTTAACTAGTTACTGCACTTTTAATTTACATTAAACTATTTTTATTCATGACAGAATTCCAAAGTTGATCATCAATCAAAGGTCAACTTTTTTAAACCCTAAAACCCATTTACTAATATACTTCGAAATATGCATAACACAATCATATATTGCGTATTCACAATACTATAACATAATTGTAATATGGTAATTAGCTACTTAGAAGCTTCTTTTAGTAATAGATGATTGCTTAACTTGCAGGGACCAAAAAACCCTGTCGCGTAATTTTTATTCTGTGTAATAAATTAATTGATTGAGGGATTGCGCGTTTTTGTTAAAATGATTTACACCATAATAATACTCTAATAATAACCCAAAATGTTCTTTGTCCCGTCACACATTTAAAAAAACTACACAAAAATTAAATCCATTTAATAATCTCACAAATAATACAATTTGTGTACGAATTTTATATGTAAAATCTATTGTGAAAATTGGTAAGACAGTAATATCTGTTGGCTGTGTGCTTGCTTATTTTCAAGACACATATCGTGAAAAATATCACAAACACCTGTGTCGTGCACTTTATACATTAATAATATCACACACACTCGCATTTCGTAGTAATACCTCTTGAATATTTAATTTTCAATGAAAGTCATATCCACCCGGGCATTTTCTTTCTTCTCATATTTTGTAAAGCATTATGATTTTATTGCACGTACCGTCTTTCATTCTGATTTACACAATAGGATTTTAAATTATGCTACGAGTTTCACATCCTAAATAAGTATTCTGAATTGAACGAACTTTTCGATTCAATCATTTTGAACATACTCTGTATAATCAACGTATTGCTACCATTAATATATGTGTACCTTTATATTTACTGATACATCATTATTTTTTCAAAAACAAAACCACTATGTTCAACAATAATAATCATAAAGCAAAAAAAAAGTTTTTACAGATAAATATTAACTAGTTATATGTTACACTTTTTGACATAGTAAAGTAAAAAAATAGAAAAATGCAGAATAAATGCTAGAAACCGAAAATAAACTTCACTGTGACGTTAGATTTTAAATAAAATGTATTATATCACGATACCTGTAAAACTGTCCAATACACAAAATTATCGCGTCAACATTTAGCAAAAAAAATGCTTAAATTAATACTATTCTACGTTTTTGAAATGAAACGTCACTCTTGTATAAAACAGTTACATTTACTACTCGTTTGCAGTTTTCTTACGAAGAATAAATTGCTATGGAACAAGGTTCACAGTAATCTCTGCGTTTATTTAATGCCACCTGATAGCAATGTGTCCTACACATCCACATGTTAACGCGTTTAAAAACTTTTTAAATGGCGTCCCGGGGCGACCCCGCTCAACAAGTTGTCCGTTTACTCCGGCGGAAACAGCTGGTAGTTACCTACGCGTGTGTCTGTAAATAAGTGAACACGCACACTAGTACAACCCTGTGAGCTTTTATCTTGTTAAAGCTTTCCACTCACTCTACAGAGTGACTGGTATTTTACACGTCTTGCGGATTAACCATTTCTACGTTTTCCTTTGGGATTTAGAGTACCTAATACGATATGAGTGGTGAGTTTGTGTGTATTTTAGACAGGCGCTGATAAAGGATATTATAAATCATTACGATGATATTTATCTTATCTCTATAATTTAACGTATGTTTGCTTGTTTGCTTCGTTCCGCTTAGCATTTTAAGTTATTATTTGAACTCCAACATATCATATTATATAAAGATGAATTTGTCGCCATAGCACAATATACCATTTACGGCACTAGGAAAGTCTTATATTTTGTACGTATTATGTATTCCATGGCAACAATTTTATCATCATATAATACTAAGATTACATAGATCTTATATCAGAATACATACTTTTTATCAGTGTATCAATCAAGCAATCATTCGTATATGTAAACCCGAAGGCGTCGTGAGACAGAAAGCCTGTTTGCGAATTACGATTTATTTGGAAATATACGAGTATATTCAACTTTTACGTAATCATAAGATATACCGTCATTATCTTTAGCCGTTTTCGTTTTATATTTTACTGGTGTATAATACTCACACAATACGATTTACATTATTTTTTTATTATTGAGCCCTCACATCGGTTTAGATACATGAATGGGCAAAAAATATATTCTCTATTGTAATGCGTTTAACGTCATGTCTCGAATTAAAATGAAATAAATAAAAATGTCTAGAATAAAAGCTTTAAATAAGTATCAAGCTTTGTCCTGATAAAAGTGCAATCTCGTTTAAAAAAACTTTTTGCCTAAACGTTAACGAAAATATGCCCACAATCATTTAAACTAAAGTGGTACAATTTTTAAAAAGGTTCCCAAAACTTCTTTCGATATTATCCACCGTATCTAATAATAATTTAGATAGCGCCTTTTTTTATCACGGTGTTGGCTGTCCGAATTTTTCACCCACACTAATGAAAAAACTTCCACCGATTATTCCGAGGGATATAAGTATGCGAGTGAGATCCGCTTTTCCAATTCAATTGTAGTTTGGTGAAAAATGTGAACGATATTTGTTTTTTGTTGTTATACGACTCAACTTTGACAAAGCTTGCGGGAAACTTATCTCGTAACGAGGTGTTTTTTCCCCTTTCAATAATGTAAGCCATCTTGAAAGTGTGACATTTTCTTTTGTGACAATCTTCTATTTTATATATCCATTAATGGTTTATCGGTCGATTTCTTTTTTGGGTTTATTGGAAAGAAATCCTTTAACTTGTTTTCAGATTGTTATGATTATTCTCACGTATGAAATGATATATTTGTCAATACCGGGACAGTAATACTCCGATATAATGTTACGCCTTGAAAAGCTTTTTACTTTTCACACACTCGTATTGTGACATTTACCACGTCTGCTATTAAGACATTTTGTCTAGAAAATAAAGAATGCTCGAATCGTTGCTTTGGGCTCTTTTTTCTTTTAATACTTATGTGTCTTCAATAAGGATAGATGTAGATTTATTTTCTTTTACTCTATGATCCAATTAAATTATTTATTCGTTTTAATCAAATAATTATATACTGAATAAAAATGATATAAACCTAATATTATTTTTTAAAAAAACATCATAAATCAAACTTTATTACTTCATTGGTATTATAGTTGTAAGGTAATAAATAATTCAAAAGTGCAAACCCATTTTTTATTCAAGAATATTCTTACGATTGTTTATTTCAAAAAAGTGTGCTTATTAACTCTTTGAGGCCCAGGATATTTGGTGAAAAAAATACCCAGTTGTACAGAGATTTTTTATTCAAAAATATTTTTTTAAATGTTACATAACTTACACGCTTACAACAAAAAAATCGAATTAAAGCGACGCAGCTCAATAAATGAGCTAACTAATTTAAACGAGTGGTATAAATTTCGGGCTGCTGCGCCAGTGCAGTTTAATTTTTTTGAGGCGGCTTAAAAAATAACCCACTATGCATCCAAGTATCAAAAAAGTGGGACACATTTAATACCACGATGCCTCAAAGAGTTAAGATACGTTATTCCTAAGCTTAAAATGTGTTGATATTATATAACGATACTCTTTACCTATGCACTCTATAGTACTAAAAAATACACTTTGAATGCTAACAAAAACAATATTGAATATTGTATATTTTTAATTAAATTTTTTTCTTTCGGCATCTGTATGCATTATTCACTCGAGCGATATAAAATAATTCTCCTAGATAATTAGATAATTAGAAATCTGTGATTCTATGGCGATTTGGTGGCTTTCTATGGTGATGGTGACGTTTTCCGCTTGATAATATTAATACATTCATAGCATCTTCATAGAGCAAAAACCAGCTCACTGATAATGCTTTATATTATTGTTGTTATACGTTGTACAAATTTTAGTTACCTACGTGTAAATTTAAAATCGATTTTCATCCGATATTTTAAATAATATGAAACTGCAAGAAATAATGTAATATGATTATCATGTTGACCAATATTATAATATTAATAAAAATAAATGCATTTTTCACAGGTAAAAGACATATGCAACGAACTGGACGTCCGGTCGTTGTGCCATAAGATACTCCAAAATGTATCCGTCCTCCTTAACGCGGACCGAGGGTCCCTCTTCCTGGTGCAGGGAGAAAGAGGAGGTGGATGCACTCCCCAGCAGCTGCCCAGAGCGAGGTCTGTTTACCTTTCACCATTCATGCCATCCGCGTCATACTTTTTAATCACCAAACCAAACACCCTTCCCACCTCTGTCCCGTTATACCCGCCGTGAATCCAAATTACATGATATTTCGTTTAATTTAAAAAGTTATTTATCCGGGATGTTTTTCAGTTTTTTTTCGGATACATTGTGTACATAAACGTTGGCTATAAATAAGCTTTGTTTATTTTTGTCAATAAACAAAATGACTTTTAAAAATAGATTTATGATTATTTCTCGAAAATATAACACGTTTGTGTGTATTTTTATTTGTAAATGTTTTAATTTTGGGAACATTTCAGTTTCTTAAAAGGTTTACCCACCGAAATTAGTCTCTAAATTGGACCATTCAATACAAGATTATAATATTGAACTTATTCAATGCGTTCGGTCGATGAATTCATATCGCATGATTTAATATCTGAAATCTATTTATGCATTCATAACACTTCAATTAATACGAGTCTAACAGATTGGAAATAATATTTTGGTAGTAATGAAAATTTCAAAATTGAAAGCTTTAGTGTAAACGTATTAAGTATTATCTTCACATTGCGGAGATCTATATACTCCACTTTTGGAATGGATATTTTCACATTGTAGATCTGTATGTTCCACTTTGGGAGCAAACATGGTATGAAACATTTTTTTTATTTATTGATAAATTATTAGACATGCTATAAAGTAAAACGTATAATATTGCTCAGAAAAAAGTAATCACTTAAAATCACTGTTTCATGACATTTATGTCAACTAATTCTTATTTTTTTTTGTCTCCTCCCTAGCGCGCGCGTGTTTTACGCGTGAGTGTGGACTCAATTCCCACATCTGCTGGATTTATAAAAATCCGAAAATACAAGACTAGATGCCCATCGGTTTGAGCAATTATCTGACAACCAACTTTCATATGTCTTCACATTTCGGCGATCCATGTATACTCCTCTTTCATCCACTCCACCATCTCCAATGTGTAAATCAATATGTTCTATCTTCGGAACCGACGTGGTAAAAAAAATCTTCATAGTGTCTTCAGTATATTGTCATTACTATTTACTGGGTATTGAGTATACAATTTTTTAATAGATTATCACAATTCACTCCTAAAAGTTCTAATTATATATAATCACAGTTTTGTTTTCAAGTTATAAAAACACTTCGATTTTTATTACGAAAGGGTGTTATTTATACAAATATTTATTCATACGTCAATATTAATTGTAAAAGAACAGAGTTTAACAACGTGTAATATATTTTTAATCAGAAAATTTGAATTTTAATTAATTTCTGAATTATTTAAAACTGGTAAACTTCCATATGTGTATATTTTTCACATATGGAAGTTTACCAGTTTTAAATAATTCAGAATTTAAAATCA
>JAGVSQ010001606.1:0-28276 GCA_022683975.1 Rhyacophila evoluta | reverse complement strand
TGTGTGCATTTGTCATGTGAGCAATTGTCATGTGAGCAAATGTCATGTGAGCAAATGTCATGTGCGCAATTGTCTGGTTACCGTATTATACTTAGACCAAGGAAGTAATTCCGATTCAATAATAACCGAAATTTAAATTGTACTCCCTATTTATTGTATAGGTTTTCACATATCAAATTGACTATTAGAATTTTTATCTTGCAATGACAATGACTGAGTGTGTCAAATAAAAGTGACTGGTCTCTTTTTTTATAATATTTATTAAAAAACATTCTCTGAAATCTCTCACCTATAATTTATTTTGAATGCCGTATTCATTGTTTCAATAGTAAAATCGGTAAACACACGCGCTTTGACACTGGTGGTCGCAGGGTCAAATCCCGTATCACATTATTTTTTAAATATGGGATAAGATACCCAATTGAGAGATTGACTGACCACCAATCCTCATTAAAACAATTTCAGTATAATTTTTCACATTGGGGATTCATATGCTTTATATTTGGAGTGCCATGGTAAATAAAACCATTCATAAATAAAGTAGGTATTTTGTGCTCCTCTTTGCACACCCAATATATTAAATTAATGGTCTGAGCTTCACAATATGATAAGCAGTATAAGACAAATGTCTGAGTCTGATAGTTTCCCAGAAGTTCTTATAAAGTAATCATACAATGTCACTTACTCTTTTGTTTGATTGAATTAATTCAATTTGATACTACAACCATATTTTCGTGTCAATGTATGAGTGTCTTGTATTTTGTGTTTTTGAGTTTATACGTGTATGCTATAGTAATTTTCAATATTTCAGGTCGCATGAAAGCCTTCTATCTCAGCCTGCAGCATCTGCTGCCGGTGTGCGTGGTGGATCTGTACGAGCCCTCCATGCTTCATTAGCTGGCAGACCACATTGCTTTCTTCTGCATTTACCCGGACCACCTCCACACACGAGATATTTTGCCTGCGGATCCAGGCTCGAAAGAGACACATGGATCAACAGGTAATTATAATTAATTCAATATTCCTTAATATATTTTGAATCTGATGAGACTGGAATTTATTCAAGTTTACAATACATTGTGTACTAATTTTTCCTATAAAAATAACATATTTAAGAAAATATATTATAATGAATCCAACTTGATAACGCACAAGAGCGTCGGAAGCACAGCGTGTTATTTATCGATAAAACTTCACTCTAATATTATATTTAATATATTACCCTTTTTATCATGTCCTCTCCGAATGCGGATCATATAAATATCTCCACGGTGTGAAGATGTCTACTCCAAAAATAGAGTTTATGGATTTTTTAAATAAATACAGCAGCTGTGGGAATCGAACTCCCAATCTACTGATCCCCTAAGTATGCACATTAACGTCTCGACCACCATGGAGATAATTACTCTCCAAAAACCTCTGATCTCTGAAAATCTGAGTGTTTTTTTTTTTTTGCATACACCTCAGTCTGAAGGCATCTCTACAAGCTGAAGGAGTCAACACCGTCAGAAGAACAGAACGATCTCTCCGTTTGTACCTACTTGAAGCAAAAGGACTGGCACCAAAGAAAAGATACTACTGTGAACTCATGCTCGATGCTACCCTTTATGCCAGGTAATAAATAATTCACATTCGAATCTAGAATATCATTTTTATGTATATGTTGCTTTTTATAGATTTACAAAACTACTCACCTTTTTAGTATTCGACTTAAAGCTTTTAGAAATTGTCACTCTGTTGCGCAAATCCCGCATTCTAAATGTCTCCAAGCTATAAAGCCATTAAATAATATTCATAACATGCGAAATTGAGTCTATTTAAAATTAGTCACACTCATAAAAGTTCACGCTTGCTTATTCTGTTCTGCCCACGCCAGTAGATTTTAAATGTAAATGAATTTATTGCAATATCAAGTAGTTCCAATTACTATCAAAATTATTGGTGACATGATTTCAAGATGTTGAATAATATTTATCCATAAATACAAAATGTAAACGCAAGATGTTTTTATTTTTTGCTTTAACTTTTGCAAGGATCACTTGAATTTATATAAATATAATTCTCACAATGATGAATGTTTTGCATAAATTTTTTTTTCACCTTTTTATAAGGAAATCCTTGTTTATATTTTTTTACCCCTTTTTAACCAGTATCAAGGAAAAGTCTTAATTGAAATTCATCTGAAAAAATATCCATTAATTTTGGATAGTCATAAATTATATCGTCAATTTTTAATCAAATCTATTGAAATGTGAAGTGGTGGTGAAATAACATGCTAAATGTGTTATGGTTTTAAGTTAAAGCTACACTTCCATATTTATTATTCATTATTATAGCATATTCATTTCTATTGTGAATATTAATTTCATCTAAAATAATTATCAATCTTCTACTGTTACCCATGTAAGTAAACATATAATAAAGGAATATAAATACTATTTAGTCTGTATCAAATTTAGTCAATTAGGACGTAGGATATATTGTTACCCCGCATTGGTATGTGATAACAGGAATTGTGGTAATTTGTACCAATTGTCTCTTTGAAAAATAGCACGCTGCCATTTTCAATTTTGTTATTAGGAAGTAATGTCACGCCGCTAGAACAGTTACATGGATACATACTTAACAATCTGCCTACACAATCCTGTGCCTGTTACGTGGTAGTGCTAATTTTCAGTGGTGAAAATAACAATCATTTGTAACTTGACTTATTATTTTGTCAATTGAGAAACATAGTACAAACCATTTTGTATGATTGTAGAAGTCAATCGTAAACAATTCAACTAATTTTAACTGCCATTATTTTTGATAAATACGATTTCAGTAAATCACTATTTCTGCTCTTCACATTCATTTGAATATATTCTCTTTAGGATAAAACTATGCCTTATTAATAACAATTGATCAAAAGAAAACTTAGAACTTTTTATCTACAATTCAGAACAATTAGAATTAGATAAACTATTTTATAATTTCATGAAGTATTCTGATCTGATAAGAATTTTTTTCATTTTTCCAGAACATCGAGCAAGCTGAAAACAGAACTCTGTTTCTGGGGAGAAGTCTTCGAATTTTCGGGTCTTCCACACGTCAATGTTATCACTGTCGACGTATACAGAGAACCCGACAGAAAACCGAGAAAAAGGGACAAAAGATGTCTTGTCGGTGAGTCTATTTGATATAAAACTATAATAGAGGCATGCGAATGAAATAGCTAAAAAAGGTAAATTAAAAGGATTTCAATTCTGATCAATTAATGTTCACATCAATCTCATTTAGCCATTTTTAAAACAGCCCTTTCTTTATACCCTTATTAGTTAAGTTCAGATCATTTTATTGATATTTTCTGAACGGGTCTAAAATAACTTAAATTGGTCTAGTAAGTAACATACACTAAAATTTCATCTCATACTGCATTCAAATGTTATTAAAATATCAACTGAAAGTTATGTGAAAACCACTTATAAATTGGGTTCAGCTGATGTAAAGTTGAGCTAATGAGCACTTCTGATATACTTACCTTTTTTTTAAGTAATACATAAATTAATGTAATTCCATTCATGTATTTTTTTTTCATTTGTTTACCAGGTTCTGTAAAAATTCCTGTCCATGAATTAACCGGACGACATCAAAGCGAACGATGGCATCAAATTTTGTCTTCGTCCGGTGAAGTGCTTCTTCCTTCCGAAGCAGGAGGAACTATCCCAAGCCTTCGAGTCAAATGTCGCTACCAGCAACTTGAAGTACTGCCCGAACACAGCTATGATCCTCTATTGAGCTATTTGAGAGATAACTATGGAAAACTTCTTGAATATTTGGAACCTGTCATAGGTGAGCTTTTTTTGGACGAGTTTAAATCTTATTTTATTAAGACTCATAATTTCTGGTCTTAATTATTAAATATTGCACAAACTAGAATAATAATTTAGTATTGTTAGCTGATTTATAATAAAATGTCTGTTTCAGGAGTAAAAAGCAAAGAAGAAGTGGCTAGTGCACTAGTGGGTGCGGTTCGTGGAGCGGGAGGTGCTGGTGCTGCTGCTCGATTACTCGCATCTGCTGCTGCCCTCGAAGTTCGACGAGCTCCTCATGCAGCATTGGCCTTCAGAGCCAACTCATTAGCCACTAAGGCCACTGAAGCTTACATGAAAATGCTTGGGGAAACTTATCTCCAGGTACTACATAGTTGCATTTTTTGTGTTATTACTTAAATGTACCAATCACCTTATAAATAAACCTATTTAAATTTAATCCAAATGATGGAATGTCTTATGATGTTGCCTCGATAAGTAACTGGATAAGCATATATTCTAGTTTGAAGCCTAGAATCCTTTTTACTTACTTTTTTCTATTTGTATACAGACCATGAATGATAGGTTGAGTGATTTGCTTTCACCCAGTCACAAATAATAATCTTAAAGAAAAATATTCACATTGCAAAGAGCAAAAGTGGTAAAGAAAATAAATATTTCTCATTTAGAGAACTTCAGCAATCATTCTTGTCAGTTGATAGTACTATAATAATAGTAACTTGATAAACATGAACTCTATTTCAGGAAACTTTATGTGAGTCAGTAAATGGAGCAATGGGTAGTGGTAGTGGTACAAATGCGGGAGCATGGGAGGTGGATCCGGCAAGAGGAGCTGGGGCGGGTGGCGGTTTGAAGAGACAGAGAAGTCGCCTCCGAGGTGCTGTAACGAGAGCATGGCGAGCTGTTAAGGAAAGCGCACCTAATTTCCCACATGATCTGAAGATATGCTTCGCCGCTTTCCGAGAAAAGTTAGTTTTCAAAAGCATGATGAATTTATGACTACTTTTCTCTCTCCTCACTAGTCATCGATAGTGGTTTCGATATATGTTTCAGTTAGAATTATTATCCAATAATTTCATTGAAATGGCTCACAATGATTACAATAATATATTTCGCACAAATACCAATCATTGCTATGCGGATCGCATATGATATTCTGCTTAATTGATTTTTATAATGATTTTTATCTCCACGTACCGTGTTCCCCTGAAAATAAAACCAGGTCTCGTAATACTTTTTTTTCCGAAAGACGCACCAGGACTTATTTTTATGGGATCTCTCATATTTTTGCAGAAAACAATTCAATTAGTAGAAGCAAGAATTATGTTTTCATGTACACCGATCAATATTTATGTCATTCTCTTCTTGAATATCATCGCGATTATTATACTAACCACAATTACTTTTTTATAATCGACAAATGGCTTTTTTTTCTAATTCCACTCATCTTGTCATGAAGGCCAAAATAATATTCCCTTTAAGTCCACAATTAAATCAAGTGTTCATTAAAGATTTATAAGACTTCATTAGATCTTATTTTCGGGGTAGGGCTCATATAATAAGCATCCTGAAAATTATGACGGGACTTATTTTCAGATTAATTCTTGTTTACGGGGAAAGAAGGTAGATACCAAAGCAAATGTCTTCGCTACTGCTGCTACTGTTACAAAAAATAACAAATGTAAAATGATTTTTAAATTCCTATTTATTTCAACAATTATTTGAATTTTATTTGTGAATGTTACATTTGAAAATCAGTGGTGGGGATAATTGTAAAAAAGAAACAAATAAAATAATTCAAATATGATAAATCCTTATATTTATGTTTTCAGATTACAATCAATGCAACGTGAAGAATTAACCGATCACCTTGTTAGTGCATCAGTATTTCTGCGGTTTCTTTGTCCAGCTATTCTCTCTCCAAGCTTGTTCGGTATAACTCATGGTAAGTAATCTTTTATTAAAATTGTCACATGTGGAATATGGGGATTATTTAAAATATTTTGCCATCGATTTCATTTATCAAAAACACTCCTTATGAGATTTCAATATTTTTCTAAATGGTGTAAATATTCCTCTAACTTCTTCACAATATCATCATTGATTGAAGCCAAATTTTATTTTTACTGTTTTCAGAATATCCTGACGAGAGAGCTGGCCGCAATTTGACTCTGATGGCAAAAGCCCTCCAGACCCTGGCCAATTTCACTCGCTTCCAGGGGAAAGAGGCTTTCATGGAGTTTCTCAACGACTTCCTAGAAGAAGAAGCTCCCAGTATGAGGATATTCCTTAATCAGATATCAGTAAGTGCCTAATTGATTTGTTTTGCAATGCATCAGGCAGTATTTATTCAAATAAATACTTGTGATTCAGGCTGCTTCGATCAAGAGGGGTGATTATATGGTGAAATCTGTTATAATGGTGATTTTTTGTTTGTTTGCTATAGTTTGTATTTTGCAACTGTTTTTAACACTCAGGAGTTTTGTTATTGAGATATATACATATATAATTCTTGACTCTTTAAATGGTAACCCTCTCAGAAATTCACCACGAATGTGTACAGCTAATATTCCCAGTTGAAAGTCCAGTGTAGATCACCACACCCACTGGCATAACTACTGATAATATGCCTTTCCATTGCAGTATTGAGAGTATTGCCGATACAACTATAATTAACATTATCGTTTTAAATAGATATATATTTATTATTTCAATTAAGTGCATTAATTAGGTTTATGATCATTTATATGGTGATTTTAATCATATAGTTTTGAATTTTCCAGACCGTGCCAGCTGGTAGTGAAGGCTGTCTCCACGAAGAGTGGGGAACTGGAACAGCAGCTGGTTATTTAGACCTTGGTCGACAGCTTGCTGCCTTGCATTTGTTGCTTGCCGATAGTGTGCCGAGACTGCCGCCGGCCGCATTACAAGTAAAACCAATATTATTTAAATGTAAACTGTACTATATATTTGAAACTATTTATTACAATTCCAGTATATCAATTAAATATGACAGATGAATTTAATATTGAAATGGTGACTGAATTTCAGGAGTTGGATCCACTTCCGAGTATATTACAAAGACTGACGGAACAGCTTGAACAAGTCACAGGATCTCAACTTGATCTAGACATTCATTCTTCGCCTGCAATGCATGATAACATCTTCAGGTGAGATACATTAAAAAATAATATCACTGATAGAATTACATATGATATTTCAAGAATTTAAAATATTACTTGTCTGAAATATAATATTATATCCATTTTTTCTTTTGAAACACTAAAACATTTATTCTGTAAAAAATTATGTGTTTATTAAGAATTTTTATCTTTTTCAGATTTAATGATCCAACTTACAGTCCTGGTTCTAATGAATCAGCTGCAGCACACGGCTCTCCTCTGCTACACCGAAGTACTGCTCTCCAAATCAACTCGATCACTTCCACATCCACCAATCACAGTAATTCTGCTTCTGTCAATCCATCAGCATCAATTCTGAGTCACCATAATACCGGAGTTAAAAGATCTCCCAACCTTGGAATTAGAGCGGCCACATTACCCAGAAATAATAATACTTACAATACACTATTGGCTAATAATGCGCATCCACAGCAGAATAATGACAGATATAGTTCGCAGTACAACAACAGAGAACATTTTGTTAATATGAAGGTCGTTCAAATAGGCCTCGATGGTAAAAACGCATCAACTCCGAGTCTAGCTGGAAAAAATATTGGTTCTAATGGTAGTCTATCACAAAGATCAAACAGATTGACAAGTGATGTCTACAATCAACCATCGCGTGGAGTTTTCATCGAAAATGTTGATCGTAGTAATGGAAATTATAACAGTGATCAAATGTACAATAGAACACCATTGACAGAACAGTTTAATAATAATATTCCGACAAATTTGGATGAGTTATCTGATTTGCTGCGTTATGCTGATGATCAGGACACTGAAAACAATTGCGAGGAAAACAACATAAATCAAAGAATTATACACGGCAATAATAATACCAGAGAGATAATTCCACAATCCGGTGGAGTTATTAATATTGTCAATGGTCAACATAATAATGGAGGTTCCAATGTATCAATAAGCGCTCTGTCCAACGTTGCCAGTTCGGGATATCAGAGTATTGCTACTTATAGCCAGAGCTCGAGTCCTGTTGAGTTGTACAGTGCTCAGCCAAATAACAGTGTTAATAATTTCTGTGATGGTAGTCCGGCACATAATGCAAGACGCCCAGGACAGACCAGTTTGGAGAGCAATAACCGAAGAAACAACTACAGTAAAAGCTCACAGCAACGTTTTGAATATGAAAGGCAAAAGTTTGGTATTCAAAATTTCACAAGAGATACGGGGGCAAACTCACCTAGGCCGACCACCGCAGCACCATTAACTTTTACGAATCCTGTATATCATGTTGATGAAAGAATTCCATTAACTTCGAGAGATGATGATGGAAGTCATATCATTCGACAATTACCAAAAAGAAGTGTCTCAACTACTTCCAGTTCATCCGTGGAAGAAGATGATGATACTACAGACAATATTGAAACTAATTCAGAAGGCAACTTCAAAAATTATCGTGACCGTAATGCAAAACATCCTCGTAGAAATACACGCGAGAATAAGTTGGCGAAAACTACTGTTGCTGCTTCTTATTTGACACAAGAGCAACGTGAGGCTGTGCGACACTCAAAATCTAACATTGAACCTCAACCAAACCGAAGATTGTTGAGCAAGTCTCGCAGCAATGGTTCTGAATGCTCAGGACTCGGAAATACTCTCTCTATTGTCAATAATGTGGAAGTCATTGTTAAAAATAAACCAACCGATTCCCCATTAGAACCTGTCGCTCCATTACGAAGAGGCGCCAATTCCAGATTGCCTAGGACAAACCCTCTGCTATCATATAACCAGAATATGTCAAATCAGAATAATTTGACTCACTTTGGGCTTAATTCTACTGAATCACAACCATATCAAGCTGCTAACAATAATCATCCTGCAGCCAATGAAGGTGCAAGAATAGACGTTCGATTTATTAACAACAGACCAGATTCTAACGTTGAAGAAACAAATAAAGAGATGTATCGATTACAAATGTCTCGCAGCCAAAAGGCAATATTCGATAGAAACAATCTTGACAACTACAGCAATTCAAATCTGCCTCGTATGCTGGAAAAGTATGATGCCAATAACAAAAGCAGCTTAGAAACGGGCTATGGAAGCAGAGGAACTGTTGATTCTCCTATCGAAAAAACTTTTATTAAAACCAGCAACAATAATTTAAATGAAGGTTTCAGTGCATTGCGAGTCACAGAGAATGGATACCCAATGGAAAGAAATTATTCAAAAACCAATATAAACAGTAACCGTTCAAACGAGGAATCAAGCCAAAATGGATACCCCCTCGGCCGTAGCTGTTCAAAGAGTAATGTGTCTAGTTCGAGGTTAAATGAAGACCTCAATGGATATCCATCAGAGCGAACGGGAGGACTTTATGTTAAACGAGCAGATGATGATGTGAACCATATTTTGAGTAGTGGGCCTGAGCAAACGCAGCGTCATGTAATATTTCCCAAACGAGATGAAGATGTAGAAGGCATTGAAAGAGCAGTGCGAAGACTGAGTTTGGAAGGAATCCAAGCAGACAGTTCCAGCGAGCAGGAAGACGGCTCATATCATACGGCAGGAAGAAGAAGACTGCCCAAAAATCATCGTACTATTCATCAGGTTGGATTCCTTTTAATTAATATATTTTCGTTGCTTGAAATGCTGAATAATTTTTACAGCCATAGACTATGAAATATTTCTGGCATCACTTTATGGTTATTTGACCATGCTGGTAAGGGCAATAATAAAGGGCCTCCAAATTACTCTATCTTCAGTGTGCTAGTGGGGCCAGGACGCCGCCCCAGCACTTCTTTTCAAGTCAGGGCGCTGCCTTGCTTCTATTTATGAGATTTATTTTTTAATGTTATTTTGATGTAAAATAATCCATGTAGAATTTTGTACATCAAATGTCTTAACAGCAGATGTTTCGAGAATACAAAAGAATATATATGAACAGAGGATTTGACGTGAAAGTCACTATGAGAAAATTTATAGGTGTTTTTTTTATGAAGAATTGTATTATCTAAGCGTATCGTATTGTAACATGTTTTTTTTTGAATTTTTATGAATATTTTTGTTGACATTCGAATTACCAACATTGAGAAATGTTTTCTTTAATATGACAAAAAGGGTGAAGCGGGTTCAAATTTAATGCCAACCTTCGTAGTTTACCATTTATCTTGGCAAGCTTTACTAAATTTCTTATATTTTCTCCAAGTATCTAGCAGCATACACCAAGGCAGATATCAAGTGGATCCAAAAGAAAAATACACGGTTAAGTGATAAAGATGTTATGACCTTGATAGTTGGATCGTGGATGGTATATAGATAATTGATTGATTTATTAATGTGTCTGTCTCAATCTACGGTATAAGGGTGTGTGTTGCCAGAATTGATTGTTATTCGAGAGCTTGTTTTTATTTCATCATTGAGCTGTTAAAACCTATGTTGTGACAAAATTGAAATTTTGCAGGAGAATTACATTTCTATTTTCAATATACTTTAATTTAGATACTGTATGCAACATTTGCTTCTTTCAAACTATGCAGTATAATATAAAGAAACAGAGAATGCAAAAATACCATTTTGATAAAATTCTCACCCCAGAGCTTTTAAAAGCTCAATGACAATTTATTCATCGGGATTATTCAAGCTACATAAAGTTGATTTCAATATTGGTATGAATATAGTAGATTCTAGTTAATTTGGATTGAAGAGATTTAAAATATTTAAATTTACTAAACTTTTGTTACTTTTTTTGAAGAATCTATCATACATGTATTTTAATTAAAAGCATACGGAGTCATCACACTTTTAGGAACATGAAACATTCAACTTGTTCCTGAACTTATAAAATATTGGGGTGTTTCAATTTGTTTCTATTCTTCAATATGATATGTCTCAAATAAATTATTGTTATATTTAATCAATATCTAAATTAACCTGAATCTCTACTAGATTATTACACATAGTTCAGTAATCAGTCAACATTTGTTATTTGGAAATTTGGATCGTCACGAAACTTACAACAAAAATATGCTTATTTATTAAATCTATCTTCAGTACGAACGCGAGATTGAGCGTCTGAAGTGTTCAGTGGATGAACTGCGTCAGAAATTAGAGTCTGCTGACATGGCAGATGAACCTTCCGCCAGAGGAACTGACATCGCCGACTCCAAAATGAAAGGGATCATCTCCAGGTGAGACAAAATTCTTTTGTGTTTTATTGTGAAGTTTGGTATTTGTCATAATTTCAAAAAAATTGAATGTCCAATACTATTTGTGTAAAAGGAGTACAGACACAATTCTGCGTGCGACAGTATGCCGTGAAAATTGGGATTTCGTGTCAAAATATAGATCATTTCAATAACTATCGGATACTACTGAAAACATTTCCAAAAAAATTAGTGCAGGGCTTCCTAAACTTTTCCACTGCAATGGAACACTTCGCAAACTCAGAAAATTTAACGGAACACCTAGCTTATTTCTTTAGGTTGGATAATTCCTACTACTACTGGTAAGAAGATCTTTAAATGTGTCGCAGTGTATAAAACCTTTCCAAATTGTCGCAGAACACCTATCAAGGTTCGGCAAAACACCAGTGTTACTTGCAAAAATAATAAGTCTGTACTGTTCATATTATTTGTCCTCCATAATACTAAGTATTATTTACTAATATTGACCAAGTTTATGGATTGGTATTGCCTCATCCAAATAAATTCTGTAAATTGCATATAAAACATGAGTGACTGATTATACCATGAGTTTAGAAAAATAAAAAACAAGGTTTGGTAAGTTTGTGACTGAGAAGTATGATTGAGATTGTTTGTTTTGCAGGTTACTGGGAGTGGAGGATGAGCTTCGTCGCGAACAGCGCGCAATGGCAGTGGCACTCAATCGAAAACAGCGAGTGATTGAACGCCAAGGACAACGCCTCGTTGCTTTAGGAGCAGCTAATGCCAGACTCCTGTCCGCATTACACCACCTACAACCCTCTCTACCCTCTAATTCTACACCGTCTTCACAATCGTCTTCCTCCTCATCCTACCATCACAATTCTACCGTCACTAATAACGCTAATCTCATCAATGCTAGTGAGCAGCTCTTGAATAATCTGCAAACTGATTTACATCCCATCCTTTATCAGAATGATAAAGAATATCTCAACAGCCAAGATAATTTCTTGGATTCAACAAACAGTAATAGCAGATCTGAATCAAGATATCAGGTTGCTCATAATGATTCAAATACTAACAGTTCTGATAAACCAAATTCAGTTAACGGGCAGAATCTTCAAGTTTTTAATGTTTCTGATAGAACATATGGTTCGGTCAATAATCATGCAGATTCACGATATCCGGGTGGACTGCCATCACCGAAAATTGAAAAGACTTCCGAAAAACTCATGTCAAACAATAATAATTCTCAGATGTTACAAGTTTTCAATGCGGATAAATCAAATGAATCACGAGGTAACATCAATCCCGGTCATCAGTTATATGTCCGTGATAAATCTCCCGTCAACCACCATCCGTTCTATCATGAAAAGAGTGATCATCATCATCACCATCTTTTACGATCTGGTGGAATCGAAAGATCTTCGTCTAATCAACATTTAGATCTGAACAAGTCTCCGCTAAGACAATTAACTTCAGATACGCGGCAACATTTGTTCCAACATGACAAAAATATACTCAGCTTGCATAACAACGAGCCGGACAATTATCAACACTATTCTCGCCAAAATGACAATAGTCAAGAACTGACACAAAGAAACAGTGACCCAATAACGTCCAGACATTACACCGGTCGTGATAGTGGTACGCCAAACCCAAATTCAATGCTATCTCATCGCAGTCTCACAAGACAAGGTGTCCAGGATAATTCCTCATCTCAATTCGTGCCTATGGAAAGACCGTTGTTGCCAGCTGAAGGACATCAGGCTTTAGTTTCTACTCAGCCGGCTATCTACTACGGTAACTCCTAGCATTGTCCAAAAACTGAGAGTCTGACTGAAGACTGCTCAGTTAACGATGGATCAGAATTGTTGATTTAAAGTGGACATGAATAGATATGATTATTGCAATTAATATTTGCGGTGTGTTTGATAAAGCTCTCTCGAGTTGTAGTGTAAACCGTATTCTTTTCGTCAAATACTGTTATGTTTTAAAATATTGGTGAAATATTCTGTGATACAGAATACAGCCAAACAATGATTTCTGCTTGTGTCGTACAATCTATTTCTTGCCATGCAATCAAATTCGGGACAATATATAATAACTGTATATCTTTTTTTTTGTGATTTTGAAACCATTTAAAAAGAATATAAATAAAAGATCTATGTCACTTGCTATGTTGAACATTGCTTAATAAAAAATCTTTTGTGAAAAAGCATCATTATGCTTTGGTGTTTATTAACTGATTGTGACCATGCTTATGAATATAATGCATTTTGCAATATCAAAATTATTGCTGACAAATTGCTGCTTTGATGTAGTTGAATCCAAAAGTGGCAATAAATAAAAGAAAAAATTACCCATTTAAATAGAATATAATTGAATACATCCTAGTATTAAAATAGAATATAAACCTACCTTTTGCCTTTAAAATAATACTTCCTTTTTCTTACCAATAAGTTAGTATTTTATAACTTTGACAGAATTGCAAAAGGAAACATTTTCCATAAATGTAGAAATTTTCAATAACAAGTGAGATCAGCATTGTTTATTGTAGTCTAGTGATTTCATTCAGGGAATGTTATCTACAATGAATCTTTGTATTTTAATGAGATTTTGCATAATTTCAGTAGGTGTACTATATTTTATATGTCATAATCACATTTACTATGTCTTTTTACTTATAAGTAACGGTATAACTTCATTATACACATTTAAAGTATATTTTCATCACAAAGAAATTTTAATAGCAAAAATAACTATCAAAATTCTTCTCTTTTTACTTTTTGACTTTTTTGGTCTCAAAATTTTCCAAGTAAACTTTATATCTTAATTATATCATATTTAATTTAATTTATCGATTTTGATAATATTTTTCAAAATCAGTATGCTAGCCCAAATGATCCAATGGCATTATCATATAAATACTTTCATGAACTTAAATTTAATAAGATTAATAAATTGAATTCTTCCTACAAGCATTTATTTCGAGTCATAGAGATCTTTAATGATTTTAAATAAGCATTTTGTTTTGAAAACTTACATTTATCAATAATATAATTGTTTGTTTTTATTATTTTTATTAATTATGTTTTTTTGAGTTTATGGATGCTTGTCCAATTGATCGATGTTTATTATAATCTCTATACCAAAGAGTAAAAACAAATATTTTCAAACCATATAATTATTACTATATTGTATATTGAATTGGTTATATTTTAGATGTAAGATGTAATTGTAATTTATTTTATTTAAATTAATGTCTTGCAAATTTGCACATATTTTTTTTCTTTTTTCACTGCTGAAAACACAAATTATGACAAAGTCTGAATACTTCAGCAGTAAATTACTAGATTCAGTCAGTCTTTCGTATTTTGCAAGTAGGCTTAAGAAATTTATTTACATTTAATTTTTATTTTGAAAACAAAACAAAATCGAAATTAATTTGACCATTTGCCTTTCTCAGTTGAAGTGTGGATATAATTAATTATTACTTGTTAAAACAAAAACTCACTCACAAAGTTGCTTTCATAAAATTAGAAGGATGCAAAAATTTTACATTTCTTAAAAATTGAATATCTTAAGGAATGAATATTTAACTACATACTTTTCTGATTTCATGCCAGTGGCTAATATAATGATTAATTTATATCTATTATTATTTTACCCTACCAGTATTCTCTTTTGGTTTCATTTATGGTTTATTCTTTTGATCTACCGAAACGCAAAGTTTTCCATCAATATTTTCATTGATATCATTTGTTTAAACGAGTCTTACATCCCTGATTCAGAATCCTACCACTCTTTCAAAATAAGCGAAACCAAATTTTTACCCAGGTATTATTTGTTTTTTTTTTATATATTATATTTAAGTCCTGTTTCTTATTTTTTTCACTTAAAATGAAAGAATGATATTTTGTCCAGTGTACATTTTTTTATTTAAATTTGTAATGTTCATAATTATCACTATAATAATATTTGTAGGGAGTTTTTATTGTATTTAAAAGAAAATTTTAATAAAAAAACATTTGAAAATAAGCAATTTGGTTTTATTACTTATTTTCTTCAAAACGAACACAGCAGTATACTAAAAACATGGATATATGGTCATCAATTTAACCCTTTGGCCTCCTATGTCGAGCCTGACTTGACATTATATATTTAGTTAGAAAATTGCGGAGCTGGTAGAACGCAAAATACAATCTATTGGGGAGCGTAAAGGGTTAAGAACTCCCAATGTAAGTATTATTAATATATTATGATGTCATCTTATTAATTCAAATTAAATCTATAAAGCCACATCTTTTTAAAAATGCTTAATAATATCAAAATGTTTTTTTATCTTCTGCAACATTTATCTTTGTGGATACCGACATTGTAATATTGGCATTGCTAGCTGTTTTATCTAAATGGTTTGCTAATATGATTGGAAGTTCGTCGATAGTTTTACTTGTGAGTTATTTCTCATTTTTAGACATTCTGTTTTTAATTTAATCAACACATTCTGATAATGCCAACTTAAGTTTTGTTTTTGCCATTCCTTAAGAAATAAATTTCTCCAGATAAATAAGTCAATGACTTTAACTTCATTCAACCATGCGTAACATCACCAATCAAAAAAAAAATTCAAACAGATTTTTGAAAATAAACATTTTCAAACTCATTTTAGATGGGATTTGTGGGTTTTGAAAGATATTTTAACACTTCGAATGGTAGGTACGAGCACGAAGAAGAATGCCTACATACATATCTCATTTTTGAAAATACTGGAGACCGCGGGTTTTGATACTAGAGCCCTCATATGTGCAGACTTTGCCTTTTTACCGTTATTTTGTCTCCAATCTGGATCATGAAAATTGGAACACATGGAAATTAACAAAAGAAAAAATATACTGCACAAAGATATTCAGACTTGGAATCGCTTGCACCTACGCTTAATACTGAAGTCCTACAAGAGTTTAACTATTATATTAACAGATTTTTTTTGTGTTCCATTTGATAAGCGCGTTCCCTTCAATATGAGAAGTAGTGTGTTCAAATCCATATATGAGAAAAATGAATGTAAAACGAAATTCCCAATGGATTAAGTGATTCGTTAACAATCAACCCTAGTGAAAAACAATGTCAAAATAAGTCTGTACATTATACAGATTTATATGCATATTCATAGCAAATGGGGATTAATTATCGTCTAATATACTTAGCACATGATTATAGTTAATTCTAACAACATTTTACCTCCTATGAATGCAAGCCCGATTCTCACATGTGTCGGATGTTTTAAAATCCGAAATTGCAGGACTGGATACCCATTGGGTTGAGCAGTTCTCTGATAACCAATTCTCGTAAAAAAAAATCATTCAAGGCATGTCTTCACATTCTGGAGAACCATATGCTGTGCCGAAATTGGCTTGTATTTGTGATTTGCGAAGATCAAATAATATAGACGTATCTTTGTCCCCTGGGACGTAGGTCATCATTCAGATATTGCACACATTTATTATTTATTGTAAAACTGTAAGTTGATTACTTAATTTTTTTGAAGAAAAAAGTCTTAAAAATTAATTTTACAAGGTTATGAAAAAAATTCCACTGATACTAATTTATCATAAATTACTTCATTATTGAATAAAGTTTAAAAATACTTCCGATCGCTTTCTTCTCACACAAACACTCTTACATCATAGCGCACACAGTTGTAACGCACTAACACTGTTACGGCAAACATAATGCTCGTGTGTTGGTAAAACATAATCACAATATTCCTACAGCGGTCATTGAACCCACGCAACGTTGCCAAGTGTACATTGTATACAGTCTCGCTTCTGGACGACTTGTTAAAATGTGAGTCAGAGATACTTTGCGATTTTTTGTCTCTCTCTCGCGATTTTAACATACGGACGTCTCGATTTTTGAAAGAGGAAGTAGTTTGTCATTTCATTAGGTTACTTTGATATCGTTCCAAATCGCTTAAACTATCAAACTAATTGTTAGTCCAAGGAAATCAACACTTTCAATACGATATCAACATTATAATACTATAAAATACCTACGGTATGCTCTCCAAAAGTGTTTTTATCAACGGCAAGGTGACATTTTCCTCGGATACTAAGTAATTGAAAGTGAATATGATATATTCTAGGGCATCACTTAGAATATACTATATTCCAGAACATAATATATTCTAGGTGAATTATCTTTCAATACATATTATGTAATTTAAATATTTTAATTGATAATAAATAGGCGAACCAAGAATTTTGCAGATGCAACATTTATTTCTCAGCAAGTATGTTATAATCCTATGATGTTATCTGAATTTTGAAAAAAAGTCTATTGAAATGTATAAATATAAGAGTGAAAATTTTAAACAAGTACATAACATACTTGATACTATCGGTTGATGCTTGATGGAAATACATAATTTATTTGTATCGAAGTTTACAAATCTCAAATTCTATTGAATTTGTTAGTTAATTTAGTTCTGAATGAGTTGAAAATGCTTTAACAGGTAAAACCAGCTTTCACTGTCCGAATTTTTGTTTGAGAATATTTTCTCTGATATTTTTTACTGCCATTACAGGAGATTTCAGCCATCTCACTATCAACGTAACCTTGGCTTCCTTAAGCATTTTTTTAAAGTCATCTCGATTTTACACTTTTTTCTGTCAGTTGCCCACACTCAAAACTTCTTCGTTCCATTTTACCTAACGATTAATGATGTAATCCACAGAATTACGTCTTCTATGTGGGTTAAAGTAATAGATAGCCCTTTCCGCGTAAAAGTGCTTGGATGGAGCATACAGAGATCATGCATATTACTTGACAATACTTCTCGTAAAAATACTTGTTTTACAACGCTACTATTTGAGATGCACGCGAGAAAATCTGTCAACCCTGTTTTACCTCTGTAAGAAAATGTCACTATAAAATAATTTCGTTGTGAACTGGCAGAAATCGACACGTGGCATCAGATCTATTTTTATTTATACGTGTTTTATGCCCACCGTTTCGTGTTACGCAAGAAAACCGCCAAATTTGTGCACTGCAACCCGCTTCCTCCCCTCTTTAGTACTCGAATCCCTCAACCCGAGCCGTTTTTATCCACCCGCCTACCATTTTTGGCTCTATATACCAAGGGCGTGCTCGCGGTAAGCTTCTCACACGAGAATGTGAATGCGAAATCCTACTTAAGAAATTTCTTTCATCGACAAATTTACATCATTTTGGAGAGTCTTACCATTTTAGTGCCACCCGAGCCTTGCTTCATAATATATTGGACGAGGTTAATATAGACGAACAAAAATGGAAGACATAGGTGATATAATTTGGGATATCCGAAGTCACTAGTTGATGGTGTCAAAACGACATTAGTTTACTAAGTACGAATAAAGAATGCTTTTAAAATCGTCACCGTCACCGGGTTAGATAGAGTGTCATCACGTTCATCAAACCAAAAAACCTGATAAATCACTGTATCTAAATAACTGAATGCTTAATATGTATTTCTTGCACTTATCTAACTTAAATCATTCTAAAAGTAAAACCCTAGATTTCATATAAAAAAACATATGTTTGTTCGTTTGTAATGTATCATTAACGTGACGGATTTCCTAAGTATTAATTTGCTCCGAATGTCTTCAATGAAAATTTGTACAATACTTGCGAGAGTACAATTAATACGCGTGTCTATTGGTAGTATGATTTAATTCATCAAACAACCCTTTCAGTTTCGAGAAAATTAGGAGTGCTAATTTGGAAATTTAGCGACTACCACTGGAACGCACACACCCTTTGTACTCCCACACCCCCTTAAGGTCGACAGCCCCTGGCATTGACCCCGGACGGGAAGCAGCGGAGGCTCCGAGGCCATGCCAAATCGATAGGGCAATGTACGTGGATCGTACCCACCTACTGCCGAATAGCATAAATAGATTCCCAACTTATTACATGTCATATAATTTAATACTTGCATGCCTAGGTAATGTATCTATAAATATTATTTGTGAACCAGACTCAATTTTAAAATGACAGTGCATACAAATATTATTTCAACGTCATTTAATTGGATATATGCTACAGCAGACAAAAGTGGTGCACTAAATACCAGACAAAGCCTATCTTATAGAACAGTGGTGATCTGGAAGGAGCTCAAGTCTATTGAGAAACTTTCGAGGGGTACAGTCGATGGAGATCTAAGATACTGGCAGAAGCTAGAATGAAGCAAGAAGATTAGATGACGATGAGGATTATCGGAAGAGAAATTTGCTGTCCGTATATTTCACACAGGAAGGGAGAGTGGATAAAAAATAAGGGCAACACATAATAATTCAAAATTCCACAAAACCTAATTTGGAAGGCAAATGGAAGCATCTATCCATAATAGACAACGAAAATTGTAATTACATATTATAAAATACCGAATTCAGGTTTTTTTCTTCAAGAATTACAAAAAGTAAAAATAAAGAGAAGAGAAAACTGAGAAAAGTAAAAGAGCTGAACAGAATAAAAATAAGAATTCATTTTGGGATAATATACTTTCCGTAAATGCTGTTACGCGGAGGTAATTCATTACGTTTCTTTTTGTTTTAAATAATGTCTTTTTAAAATGTGGAATACTTTTAAAATTTATTTTCAAAAAAATAATTTGCTAGTTAAGAGTTAGTTGAGAATATTTATAAGTTGTAGTTTGCGAAAGTATAATTTCCAAAATGTAATAAATATTAGAATTAGACTAATTCTGTTTGGCGTAATGGTTGTACCGAAATAAATACGTGTATTTTGCACATGGATACTAAAGATGCCTTATATAATATTAAACATATAGTTATTCAAATGTCATAAACGATATTCTAGATACAAATATAATAATTATTTAATGCTCGAGTGAGAAAAAATCATTAAACGTGTAAAAGTTAAGTCCATTTACAAAAAGTGGTAGATACATATAATTAACTAACGATTCTGATCATTTAATAGAATTCAGGTAAACTAGGCTCCAATATATAACATATAATATTAAATAATGTGATATATAGTTATTGTCGTTATCAACATTTAAACATAATATCTAAACTAGTATATCAAGGTTACAACGAAAAAAGAATCTTCAGATAATTGTAATATAAAACAAATCTTCATTTAGATATATTATAGTTAAAATGATTTTATAACCTTTCCATATCGGCCATTGCTTATGTGATCACACGTGCGATGGGATTTTATACATTATATAAATGTACGAATAGCCTTTTATTAAAAAAATATCATAAAAAATGACAAATTCGTTGGTGCAAAGAAGGGCAAGGTGCTGGTGGATAACAGGGCTGAGTGCAGTCACCCTTACATTGTATTATGATAATAAACAATATTATACATGTGCAATACATAAAATTCCAAAGTCCCAAAATTTATTTTAATTTAAAATTAACATAACAGTATAATAATTATTTCAATTAATTATAATAACCATTACATTAAATCGTGTGATATTTTTAATTATAGTACACACGTGTGGAATTTATAAAAAAACAATTAGCTTGAAATGGCTTGACTGCTATGGCTTTTCCACGGTTTACTCTAACATAACCTTATCACACACATCTCCAGAAGTGTACTAAATCCTTGATTGTAAATAAATGATAGAGAAATGAATGGAGTGTAAATTAAAAAGTAAAATCTCTCATATCGATCAAAATATATTTATATCACAGTATGAAGCCATACATTCCTTTTTATCAGGATTGGTTTTTAACTATTTAGTTACTTATCACCATTAAGTGGGTTGTGCTTAAATTAACTTATATAATTTTAACCCATGCCCAATAACTCCTAAATATTACCAAATTTTACACGTTTAACTAGTTTATAATAATAATACATTTAGAGAATAAAAGTAGTGCATAATATTATGATTTATTTTTATGCTAACTTTTGCTGCCAATGTTCAATGCATGTAGTTTGAGTGATATGAAAAAGAGTAATTCTTGTAAAAATATAAACTAACATTTACCGAGTTCGACTCTTCTCTACGCCCAAAAATAATCGCACATACCTTATTCCGCCCCTGAATGCAGGCTGTTTGAGTTCAACGACCCCTAGCTCGGGATTCATTGTCAGTGGGGCAGCGTGGAGGAAAGGAATGGGGAGGCCGGGGGAAGACGGGTTCTGGGGGTGGTGGCTGATTTTACACCAGTTTTTCAAACGTGATAGACTTCACTTTTCTTAAATTATTAGGGAAATGCATTTTAATTAAGATTGATAATATTGAATTCAGGGAAAATAGCTTATATGAATAATCATATCATATTTTAAACATCTGTCATATACAAGTTGTTATAGTATTGGTCTAAAAATGCAGCAAACTTTGATTCCAATCTCTTGGGCTGGTTGAAATCTTCATTTCTTTTTTCCAATGAAAATATGTATTTTGTAGTGCACATAATCGTATTTTCTGAGGTTTTTTTTCTATAGTCACATCTAAAAAGTATAGCACAAAAATGGATTACAGCCACATTTTAGAATGTAAATATACTCAGTGTCGAGGGTGAATTATGAAAAAAATAGCATTTCGGTTTTAAGACCAATATGAGTCTCTTTTAGAAAACTTACATTTAAATATTTAAAAAACGAGCTTACCGAGTCAACCGCGGTGCGATTGGTCGCCTGCATGTGGTGATAGTTAATTTCACCTCTCTTTCGAGTTTTTTTACATGACTATATTTTCTGGTAAATTCATGCTCACGTTGTATCGCTCAACTCTTTGGAATCGCTGTACAATCGAGGGGTTCCACTCACACCACAACACGTTAATGTTATACAACGCGTCGCATTTTGGCGGTTCGGTGTGTTTCTATGTGAGTGCATTGCTGATAATATAATTTGTATGAGTGTGTTGAAGGAAGCAAATTTTTGACACTTTCAAATATATTAGACGAGAATCCTCCCACAGGATAGTAAATGACGTAAAAAGTGAGAAATTTTTATACATGTATTTCCTTCCGTTCACTTTGGTTTGTATGAGTAAAACAGTAGTGGACACCAGTTTTTATAGTGTCTTCTCTTTACCAAAACCCAAATACCAAACCATCTTCTCTCTAGCAAATCCTAACCAAAATAACTGGAAGGGTTTCTATTTAATATGTTTTTTTCAACAGATTTGTCAGAACATTTGGTTATTAGCCAATTGCTCAATCCATAAGGAATCCAGTCCTTTATGTTTGAATTTTAAGAAATCTTTCAAGATATTAGTTTTTGTCCGGAGACAAGTACTCCATTTCAAGAGTGGAGATCTTCACACTGAATAAACTTGTTTCATTTTCCGATAGAACATCTTAAATGAATATATTTACAAAATTTTAATCGTGTAGAGACATTTATAATATTTTTACAATCAAGTTACTTAATAAACTCAATTTTACTATTTTGATGGTCATAAATTGACAACACGTATCACGTAGGATCAAAAAAACCTTTCAAGAAAATATCTATCGGCAAATTTAAAAAAAAAATGAAGTACACTTCTTTAAATGAAAATAAATATTATTTTTATCCAAACTGTATTTAATTTTTTTGAATGTTTCAATACTTATTTTTTATAAGGTTTTTTGGTCCTCCCGAACAATTAAACAAATGTATGATACGCGTTGTCAACTTATGACCATCGATATTTTTCTTTGAATATATTATCTGATTATATTATTCTTGATTATATTATTTTGGTGATGACTTTGATGGATTAAAAGTATAGATACCAAGACATGTCACCGAAAACTCCTTTTGTTAGCCGATATTGACCCATTAGATCTGGCTTGTCATTTCTTGTAGCTCCGCCGAAAACATCTCGTTGATGGTGTTGAATGTAGTTGAGTTGAAGATAAGGCAGATCAGCTATTGTATTTGGAGGCATTCTCTCCACGTGTTCTAGTCACGTAACTTCACTTATAAATGTGATGGAAGACCGCGCGGTCTGTATGCACCAATATTGTAACCCAACATTCTTGATTAGGTCAATCCATTGTACCTAAAATATCTTTGAACTCCAATATTAGATTAATTTATATATTCTACTTTAGAAAAGGAGATGGAAAATATATGTAAATATCAGATACTTCGCGTGAAATTTAAGCTTATTGCATCTAACACCATTCGAATAGACAATATGAACTACTTTACGACGTGACATATTATGGTATTGGAACTTCCAGCTTAGAAGATAGTTTGTCGGTATTTATGACGGTTCCTTCATCGCTGGTCAAGAGTAATTTTGGAATGAAATACACGTAGTTGCAGATGGTTCTGGTTTTATCTGATTCTTTTAAAACCTGGTTGTAGACAAATTGCTAGACATCCTGTGAATGGTCCCTCGATTGCCTCTGATTAAGCGGATCCTACATGAATATTTATAATTTATCAATTGAGACAAAAATGTCAGTAACGTAAATATTTATGAATTAAAAGTAGTTTTCAGATATTTTTTTAAAGCGGGAAGTTACGTCCGTGTTGCAATCCTAATCATTTCTTGAAAATCCCTTACACCTCTTAGTTTCTACAAGTATACTATATTTATATATACCATTAACTATTGGATGAAAAACTCTCCAAGATTTCTTACTTTTTATCCGCTAAAAATACTAAGTCAACATATTTCTATATAACTTAATTATTTCGTAAATTATTTGACCGTACTCTTCGATATAACTAGAAAATCAATTTCGGCCATCTATTATTTTAGATGTCTAAACAATATGGTGGGCTGGCTGCTGTTTTATTTGAATCCTTATTAAATTGTACATCAGTATGTTCCCCCATGCATTGACTTTTTTACTTGTCCTTTCAACATGTAAATTTTCATCCCACGTTGCTTACCAATTGAGAAGATTCTGGAGCTATCTTCTATTCGGGTTCCAGGTTTCTTGTGCATACGTGATCAAGCACACATTCATTCAACATCCGTTTGAGATGCAATCAGATGTCACTATTAACAAAACAAAAACAGTAATCCACCGTTAAAAAGAATAAATTAAATAAGAAAATCGAAAATATTGAAATGTTCTAATAAATATTTATTTAGAAGCAGGATTTTGAACTTCAGCATTGTTATAATGTCTATAAAAGTTTTTACACATAATAAAAACATATTACCGTACATATCATTTTATGTCACCATTTTCTTATTAGAATTTACCGAGATGTTGAATTGACAGGTTTTATAAAAAAATATTACTCATATTTATAATATATTATGAAGTGAGAGTGGAGTATGAAATTTTAATTAAGTATAGATCTTTAAGATCGCTGTATGGTTTAGGCGTTCAGTTCACTGCTGGGAGACTTCTTTATATCCTCTCATTTTTTTCGGTTCTGTACTCTGTGCTGCCTGAGAAGATTAACTGGAGTAACTAAATTTGTGAGTATATGTAACGCAAGCGGAAATGGATAGAAAAAATCATTCATATGATTTTTTAGTTTATTTAAATTTAATTTACATAATAATAGGCATAATAAATAACGGGAATAAAATTTGCTCAAAAACTCATAAAAATACTTTGACTCTATTTAAATTCAGAATAAACTTAACCTCACCCAGGTGTAATATATCGACCCGCGAAATCGGTATTTTAAAATAATAATTGATGTTTCAATGTCAAATATGAATAATGTGCAATGGTAGATTATATAGATATTTGGTTTGCTTAGATGGATTTTTTTTTTACATATCACCTGTGGAGAAGAAAAAAGACGTAATCCTCAATTTGTCAAAATAGCTTTTATTCGATTAGCAAAATGTATATAACTTAATACACGTTCTATCAAAATGATATAAGCTGAAAATTCTGAATTATTGTGTAAATTAAACATTTAAGTTTTAAAAAAGAATGCCCTGTGAAATTAGCGACCAGAAAAAAGGGTTTCCTATTTCTACCTAATTAATTTTCCTGATTTTTCTTAAATACATTGAAATAATATCATTGTGAGTAAATAAAATACCAGTTTTAGTCCTCATATACTTCAAGGTTGTGCCTATGTAAGTTCTGTCTTTCGCTCAAATCAGCGCCTCCTGTAAAATTTGTTATATGTGTGTTACGTCATTTTTCCTTTCCACGGTCGATATTATTATTAAGTACCATGTACAATAAATATATTAAAAACAAAACAAAGATGCAAGAGAAACAATCAATCTACATGATTACGATGTGCCAATACATATTTTGGAGATGTATACACATACTCCATATTTTCAGCGGATATTGAAAAAAATATTGTGTTTACATCGACAAACCATCGGTTATACGATAATCTTTCGATTTAGCTAGCTTATTTTTCTTGTAAATACTGACTACGTCTAAACTACTTTCATTGTAATGTGACAAATAAAGTACGCACTCATAAATTTATAATTATTTATAATAATAATGTTACAACAAATAAGGAAAAAAATAGACACCTATATTAAATATTGAATTACATTTATATCCACACACTATGTTATCGCTGATACCTTTGTGACTAACTAGTTAAAGAATGAGAAAAGTCATTCTGAAAATAATGCAGTAATTAAAAGAAACCAGAAAAATTTGAAATCATTTGTTTGGCAGTCTTTTTTCTTCTAAGAATGCTTGAGATTTAGCAAATCACAAATATCTTAAAATATTTAAACAGAAAACCGGAGTTTTTTTTGTTGTAAATTTTGATACTGGGTTTAATTTTCATTTTAATTTTGATTATAAAACTATTTTACCTGAATTTGTTTGTTTGCTTAGATTTGCTGAATACACTAGTTAGCTATAATTATTAATTTCATTATTGCAATGTAACCATGACGATAAGCAAACGTTTGAAACAAAACACAAAATGTGCGATGTAAGACAGTAAATTTCCGTGATAGAAACACAATAAAATTGTTTGTAGACAACATTTTACTTCGATTAATTAATTATGAACTTTTTCAATCGGAGTGACTAATTATCAGTATACTTATTGAACTGTTGTAAAATGGATTGTAAATAATAAATAACTCGATCAGATATTACATATGTTAGAAGTAATCGTGTGTATTTGAGAAGTTTTCCAAATTGTCATCGAGTTTGTCGGCCCGTGCGGTGGCTGCGAGCAATGTTACCCGAGTTCAAACTTACTACCCCCGTCGCAGTGATCCGTGGATGCCGGTGGTTATCTTCTGTGAGGGTTGTAAGTCCTCAGCGCGACGCCTCATTCATTTCCGCGCGATCAGTCGTTCGCGGGCCGCCGTTCGAATAGTGTCTATATGTGTCACGTCTGAAAAAAAACCACGGAATACATCGCCGCTAAGTGCGATCGCGCGAACTTCGTTGAGAAATACACACATTTCGTGCTTCTATACTTTCTACGTACAGTGCAGTTGAAATAATATGTTGTGTGAAAACATCCTTATAACAAAATATATTGTTTTCATAAGAAATTATATCATGCCATACTAGTACAATGTGGATATACATACCATAAAACCATTATTGCATCAAATTTAGATCGATATAATACGTTACGTAGTGGAAAATTCATCATATTTTCACATTTATTTGCTTAAATCTTCATTTCTTATTATTTTGCTTACTTTTTAGTAACAACATCATAACATTATCAATTAAAAAAAAATATTGTAATTTAACACATTTCATATAATTATAATTATTTGTATTTTTACAGTTTCGATTTTAGTGTGCCATGTTTTCGGTAATATAATAAAATTATATGGTATAACTTTTGATTAAATAGGCAATTCATAGTATGTATATGCATTTGGAAATTATTTCAATTCGGAGAATGTATTCAGTTTTAAAAATGATTTCGTCATTGGACTCAAATTTTAAATAAACGATATATTTTTTTCTTTGAGAAACTGATGTGTGTCGCCAGAAATTGGGTGTGATAAATTTCTAGCTATTGTCATTGAGATCAAGGATTATTTTTTGTGGATTTTCATTTGGTTTTATAATTTATATTGTGATTCCGGTTTTTCTTGGGTCGTGCAATTCAAAATTTAAATATTTAACATTGAAATTAAAAACAACGTTTGACTTACTTTTAGTCTTTCTTTTTTAGCGATAATTATTAATAGTATCAAACCATCACAATTTCACCATTTTCTATAATTACAGAAAAATTTATCATACCTACAAAAGCGAGGGTATACTTACTTATTAAATATATATTATTTTGTTCCCTTCTGCACTTAATTCCCATAGAATCGATTGAAATTTATGTTTGACTATTTATTAAATTACACGACCTACCTCAATCGACACGATAAATACAAATATGCATTACTTTGAAAACCAGTGGTTAATTAATATATACCTGCAATTTTTTCAATAATTACTCAAAACTTAATTCAAATAGTGTCGAATTAAATTAAATTTATTGTTCAATAAATTGACGATTTCTTTATGATTAAACTACTAAACATTTTCTTTAAATATATCTTTTTATAATAATAATGTTCACAATTAATTATTAATTATGCAATGTTTGCAAACTAATACAGGTTTTTTATAATTTTATTTAAATAGCGAAACTGAAACTAGAAAAATATATTTTGAGTTTAAACTTTTTATTAACTGAATTCAGAATGTTATTTTTTTTCTTGATATTTTATTACGTGTGATGATTACGTACTTAATTCGTTCTAGTTGGGAAGGAAGCGATCGACGAGTTATACATGTTTATTAACAAAATGGCGATAGATATCAGTCCAAGAAAATGTTGCAGATATTTGGTAATTTTTACATTATTTAAAATTCAAAAATGTTAATATCGCAGGGGGTTGACGGAAGCAGAACTTTAAAATTATATTATATTTACATTGTTTTACAGAAGTGAATATCTTTATAAGTAGGTATAAAAGGCATATAATCTCATTCTCTCCAAGACAGAGCATACGGATTTATACACGATGGAGAAGTATCTTTAGAAGAAGAAATAAATTTATATTTGTGGATAAGTTTATACGAGGTTGGTTATTTGCCAATCGATTGAGTGATTTCAATCAAATAAAAAACGTGTAGATTTTTATGTGCGAAAAATTCGAATCAGCCACTAATATAGAAATAATCGATCACATGTGTAAATTAACACTAAACCTGCGGGCTACTTTTGGCAAATTCACAAAATGCGCTTAACGTTT